>CAUYLG010011920.1:0-88515 GCA_963573385.1 Cacajao melanocephalus
CCCCCTGCCCCTTTATGAGTTGTGGCGGGGGGGGGGGGGGTGGGGGTGGGTGGGGGGGTGGTGGGGTGGGGGGGGGGGTATGGTGGGGAGGGAGAGAAGGAGGGAGAGAGACTGCTATGGATTGAATATTCATTTTCTCCCTAAAAATCATATGTTGAGGCTGGGCATGGTGGCTTGAGCCTGTAATCCCAGCACTTTGGGAGGCCGAGGCAGATGGATCACAAGGTCAGGAGATAGAGACCATCCTGGCCAACATGGTGAAACCCTGTCTCTACTAAAATACAAAAATTAGCCAGGCATGGTGGCATGTGCCTATAGTCCCAGCAAATTGGGAGGCTGAGGCACGAGAATCGCTCAAACCTGGGAGGTGGAGGTTGCAGTGAGCTGAGATTGTGCCACTGCACCCCAGCTTGGTGACAGAACAAGACTCCATCAAAAAGGAAAAAAAATTGTATGTTGAAACCCTAGTTCCAAGGGGATAGTACTTGGAGATGGGGACTTTGGGAGATAATTAGATCATGATGGTGGAGACCTCATAGAGGGATTTGTAAGATTTGCGCCCTTGTAAGGAGACTTGAGAGCTTACATGTGCGCTCTCTCTCTCTCTCTCTCTCTCTCTCTCTCGTGAAGACATAATGAGAAGATGTCTTTCTGCAAACCAGGAAAAAGGTCCTCACCAGACTGCACCAGACCAGCTGGCACCCTGATCGTGGACCTCCCGGCAGCCTCCAGAACAGTGAGAAATTATGCTTTTTCATTTAAGCCATATAGTCTATGGTGTCCTATGACAGCAGCCTTAACTGATTAAGACAAAGACCTAGACCCCAAACAGGCCAATCTAAACCACGAAGTCCAGGGATATGTCCTGGGTGATAAAGAAGAGCAAGAAGGCGATAACATAAAATATAAAAATGTGGTGACTTTTGGGAAACAGTAGGGGTTGGGGTAGGAAGGAACTTTTAAATAAGAGTGGCGAGGGGCTGGCCAAGTCCTATTTCTTGACCTGGTGGCAATTGCAAGGGTGCCTGCCTCATAATAACTTAATAATTTGCACATTTGTTTATTCAATGTCCAGTGTTCTATATCTGTGTTTTCAGTGTACTCTGTTTTATTTTAAAATAAAATGATTACAAAGAAGAAAGGAAAGCACAAACAAATATAATAATTTTTACATGTCAAAATGTAAAATCAAATCATTCTAAGCCATGATACAGATTTTCAAAGTAAAAGAAAGAAACACCTTGGGGTTCACAATATGAGTGGAAACAATTCAAAATGGGAGTAGCAATACTGTAATACTGCCGGGTTTTCTGCTGAATTTTTCTCTTCTTTCTCATTGAACATTATAAATAACTAATTAAACTGTTATTTCATTACAGAGTTCAATTAATTTGTATGTTGCTTAGCTGCGCTCCTATTTCCAAATTGTAAAACAAAAGGATAAATTAAATGAGCAACAGAAAAGCATTCCTGTTGATAAAACTTTTAACGTGGATTATAAAACAAAGTTCACTTCCAAAACACACTGGACAATTAATTTTTAATTCTTTATTTTAATTTCTAAGTAGCAATTCTACTATGTAGTTGATGGGCTTTGATATGGCAATAAATAATTAACAATGACAGGCCTTTTGTGTTCATAGGGATATAAAAATATCTTCCTCCCTAAGCTGTGGTTTTCCCAGACATCCGAAAGGAACATACAGGTCTAAAAGTCCTTACTGACTAAAAAAGACCTTCACTTGTGGGGAAGTTTCCAGGTTCTTTTATCATCTCATCATCGGTTATTAGAGCACAAATTCTTTTCATGCCCTCCTGATCTAGTAATACGGTAGAAATTGGAAAGTTTCACATTTAGGTAAGCTACTAAAAAATGTAAACCATTATTACCTGGCCAGAAGGAAGCAGGCCTACTTTAAACAAGGGGCTTATCAATAAACACTTATCAACAAATAAACCTCCTTCATTTCACTTAGATTTACCCTGTCTTGGAGCTGTGAGATATTTTTTCGTCTTCGTCAAGGAGGGGGTTTTGAAACCTAAATACTGAAGAACAGTAGCAGGACGGAAGGCATTCTTTGTACAAGGTAGAAGGAACTACTGGGGCTACTACGTAAGATATTTTTCCTACTGTAAAAGATTGCCAAATTACCATCGCATCAATTGTTCAATGGTGTGAGAGTCTACAAAACTGCTTTTTTTTTAACTCTGAATACTGGGATAGGATGAATCACACCTGCCTGAAAACAAATGGCAACGCTTGGTTCATAAAAATAAAAAAATGTGGATTTGCAGAAGTTGGAAATACCACAGTTTTATGTAAACAACAAGTCACCCTGTTTTACCGCTTTCTCTTCTCTCCCTTAGTATTAAACGCCTTTAGCATGTTCCTTAATGAATGTGTAGATATTTCAGAGACAAGTGGTACCAAGACTAGCCACTTGGACGCAAACTTCTGGTAGTCTGGGCAATTTTTTAATTTGCCATTTTATTCTGGGAAAACACTTGAGAGGGTCAGGTGTGTTACCAGGGGAGTGTATTTTGCCCTTTTTGAGTTTCTCAGTGTGCAGTGTGAGGGCAGCCTGACTGGAAGGGCTCACTCACATGCCAGTACCTACTATGCTTTTCTGAGGTACTATGTACTCATAGTACTGAGGTACTATACCAGTACCTCACATGCCAGTACCTACTGTGCCCAGTACCGTGCATAGCAGCACGAGGGCCCAACTGCTGGCAAGGCTGTCAGAGGTTTGCATGTGCCAGTAACTGAAGAGCTGCTCTCCGGCTTGAAGATCAAGCCAAGCTCCTTAGGAGCAATGACAAAGAAAACTATCCCAGCTTCCACAGGGAGACTTGAAGGGCTCATTTCCATTACAGATTACCACTGGTTGAGCCAAATATACACACTTTTAAATGCCACTTTTGACATCCTGCGTGGTGAAGGTGATAGCACTACCATATCTGGAAATCCCCTGTGCAATTTAGTATGAGTAAGGCCAAAGAGGACGTGAGGAAATAGCCTTTGCCAAATGTCCTTTGTATCATGGCCATCAAAGAACCAAGCCTGAAACTTACCTTGCATGTAGGAGCAATATTTGTACACAATGCCAAAGTCCTGTAAAGCAGGGACTATCAATATATGATTTTACTTGAGAACTCTCAGGTAGGTCCAAAACATATCCATATTTTCCTCTGCAGGCACCGCCTCCAGAAATTTATAAATAGATTGTCAGCAAAGTAATAAAGGCACTTGTTATTTTTATTCCTTAGCAACTAGACAAAACCCACTTGTCCTATCACTTCATTTGCCCACTAACAAGACATCTGAAAGTCATAAAATTAAAATGCTTTGCTATAGCTGTACCCAGACACGCTCAAGAGTGACAACAGAAGCAGTTACTGAAATACAGGACCCAGGGAATCGTTTAGAAGTAGAAAGCATGCCTGAAAAGCCCAGCGCTGCTCAAATCTATTGCCATTTTCCACACATGCTGCACGACCACACATGTGCAGCAAAATCCCTGTCAGTTTCACGTTGCTTCCTGCTTTTCACTTGCGGAGTAAATGTACTGAAATGCAAATGAATGGCAGTGACAGACTTAGAGGGATAGTCTTCAGTTGGCTTGACTTTATTTCATTTTGTGTAAATCACTCTCAATTTTCAATACTTAATTGGGGAAACCACCTAGCTCCTAGCGCGGAACGCTACGCCACGGCACTATGGAATGCATCATGGGTGAAGCCCAGTATTATGCCTCTAGTCGTCGTCACAGACTTAGAGCAGACTACCCAAGTCCTGTTGTTCACTACGTTTAGCACAAGATGCCCTACAGGATCCCTGCTAAAAAGGGTTCAGGGACAAGTTTAAAAACTGTTACCTTTCGGTCTTGAATTATCTCAATGCACGTTAGTGCATTTAAAAGTTAGGGAAATTCTTGAATCACAGGAGCCTGACATAGGTTTAACATAGGTTTTTCCATATTATTTGACCACAGAAATTTTTGGTGGGAGTGGAGATTTGTTAATATCTTTGGGACACAGGATCCCATAGAACACAGCTTGGAAAATTCTGCTTCACGAAGCATAATGATATTTTAACATGCCATGACAGGGCAGATTGCTGACTACGTGAACTCTTGTTTGTTTCACCCTCAACACTGTGCCTTATGACACAGCAAAATCAATGTACATGTTAGTGAATCCTTAGTGTCACGTTGGATCCACAAAACTTACCCCATTACACAACGAAGTATGTCTTTACCAATTCATCAGCAATATCAAAGAAGAATATGGCAAAAGCTTTACTATCAAGGTAGTTATGATATAATTAGGCTCATACCATAAGAAACCATGAAAGAAAGATTACAAGGCAATATGCATGACTTTTATGCTTTTATAAGGGGAATAGGATTGGAATAATTAATAAAAGTAGCTTATATCTATTGGATACTTTCTATGTGCCCAACACTCTTCTAATTACTTTATATGTAGTAATTCACTTGTCCCTAAGGGCAAATATAAAAATTAGCTTTTAATTTTTCCCATTTTTAAAATTCAGAAACAATAAGGCAATTTGGGAATGAAGAAGTTAAGTCATTTATACAAGGTCACACGTTTAGTAAATGAACAATGGAAAAAAGATAATACAGGTCTAGGTAGAACATGATTGTAGATTTGCATTTGCAGCCATTTTAATCCTATGGAAAATTCTCAATTTTAGTTTAAGAATCTTCTATTCTTTTTGAAAAACATCGTGTCACCTGTCATTGATTTATCAGCGTGAAGAATCTTTATTCATGATCAGTTGAGATAATGTCCCAACAATGTTTCATTTTAATTTTTTTAAAAAAATGTATTTTGCAGTAATGGAAAATCTGGAAACCTTTGTGTTTTGACTCTATTTCTATCATTCACATGCCCAGATTCATGCCAAGTTTGCATAACTGAACAAGGCAATGGAGAAGTGTTGTGAATTCTATAAATACCTGTGTGGCTCATGACCTGCCAGTAAACCTTATAAGTATAAATATTTTCAGCCCATGGAAAATGCTTGCAAGTTTTAAAATACATGTTCCAAACTAAATCTGTCATTGGTTAAAGCACTTCAATGAATGCAATTTTCATGCAAAAGAAAGACACTATTCTTCAACACACATAGACAAGAACAGACCAATTTGTCATCTTTATCATTTAGCTTTAGATCAATTGATTATTGGCAGGCTGTTTCTGGTCTGGACAATATAAACAGAAATATTAATCCCCAGAAGAAAATCATCCCTCAGTCTCATTTCAAGCACAAAGAGATCTTGCCCTTGTATTTCACCAAACTGAAAGCAGCTTTTATTGATTTCACATAGGACTGAATTTGTTACAGTTTCTACATCAGTGGCAGAAATATAATGTGGAGATATTCGTAACTTAAAGATAAAAATAGATTTAAAAACAGAAAAATGAATATTAGAAAATGAATGGGTTTCTGGCCTATCTCATAATCATGTTAATTTTCACAAAGTTTTTTCTGTTTGTTTCTTATTTTTGTTTTTTAGGTTTTTTTAATTGAGAAGGTTAAATATTTATATAATTATATAGTAAACATCAGAAGGACGACCCTTCCATTTTCTTTCTTAAAGCCAAATGATCTGGATTTGTATATATAGATATTTTTCAAAAGCCACATCACAGCTAAAGGGAATATATAGAGAGAGTTGACCCTTGAACAATACAGGTTTGAATTGCACAGGTCCACTTATACATGGAATTTTTTTTTTCAATATAAGTGACACTGAGGCCAGGCATAGTGGCTCACATCTGTTATCCCAACACGTTGGAAGGCTGAGGCTGGTGGGTCACCTGAGGTCAGGAATTCGAGACCAGCCTGGCCTGCATGGCAAAACCCCGTCTCTACTATAAATACAAAAATTAGCTGGGCATGGTGGCAGATGCCTGTAATCCCAGCTACCAGGGAGGCTGATGAGGCAGGAGAATCACTTGAACCCAGGAGGTGGAGGTTGTAGTGAGCCAAGATTGCGTCAATGCACTCCAGCCTGGGCGACAGAGCGAGACTATGCCTCAAAAAAAAAAATTAAATTGAGTGTGCCTGCCTCTCCTGTCTCCCATTCCACCTCCTCTCCCTCTTCCACACCTGATACAGCAAGACCAACCCCTCCTCTTCCTTCTCCTCCTGAGTCTACTCAACGTATGAAGATGACAAGGATAAAGATATTTCTGACCATCTACTTCCACTTAATAAACAGTAAATACATATTTTCTCTTCCTTATAATTTTCTTAAAAACATTTTTTCTCTAGCTTACTTTATAGTAAGAATACAGTATATAATACATATTATGTATGAAATATTTGTTAATCAACTGTTTATGTTCTTGGTAAGGCTTCTTCTTAACAATAGGCAATGAGTAGTAAGTTTGAGGGGAGACAGAAGTTATGGGAGGATTTTCACTTGTGTAGGAGATCAGTGATCCTAACCCCTGCACTGTTCAAGAGTCAGCTATGTGTATCTGTATGTGTGTTTGTGTGTGTGTGTGTGTGTGTGTGTGTGTGTTTGAGAATTCATTGATTGCGCTGGCCAGTTCATTCAAAAATAATTAAAACCTCAAAATAGTCTAAGTCACCAGATATTCTTAAGGGTAGGCAAACTAATCTCTGGTAACCAGGACATATTACTTCAGGACTTATTTGGATACACTGTAATGTCCCCCTTATCTGAGGTTTCACTTCCCATGCTTTAACTTACCCAGTGAACTGTGATCCAAAAATACTACATGAAAAATTCCAGAAATAAACAATGTAGAAGTATCAAAGTGAGCACTATTCTGAGTATTGTGATAGAACCTCCTGCTGTCTTGCTCTGTCCTGCCCCGGAGGTGAATCATCCCTTTGTCCAACGAATCCACACTTTATACGCTATACGCTACCTTGCACATTAGTCACGTAGGCGCTTCCTCCGTTATGAGGTTGAAAACCATAGCGTATGTAAGGTTCAGCACTATCCAAGGTTTCAGGTATTCACTGGCAGTCTTGGAACATATCCCCCAGGGATAAGGGGAACTACTGTATCTAGAAATGCTGAATACACATCTACTTATCCTGGACTACAGGTAAGAGGATCCTTTTGGGTCTGACACTATAATATAACAGCTGAGAAACTGTAGAACTATTTCTACAATTACGCTGTTTCAGACCCATAAAACAGAATGTTGACGTTTAATTCCCAGTTTGAGAGAAAAGAATCTTTTCCTCCTACTAGCTTTCACATTTCTGTTAAATAAAGTCTTTCATATAACAAATCTCGAGATGATTTCGCAAGCAGATTTGAACCACGTATGTGCATGAGATGATCATTATAATGATATTCTAAGTGCAGGTATGCTGCTTTCCAAGTCTTTACTTCTTCAGATTGTAAATGTGAATAAACTTCATAATAAAATTTCTGCTTCATACCATGTAAGTTTCCTTGTGAAGAAAAATAAAACACAGTGCGTGGTTCATAAATACATACGAGAAATCAGAACAGCTTGAAAGCATGCCTAGTGTCTTGTTTTTCCAAAGTAATTATTTCTCTGACAAAAAGCAGCAAATGTTATATACAAGAGCCTCCATCCGTGGTTCAGAACGGGGCCCCACACACCACGCCGGCTTAACTATTAGGCATCTACATGCAGCATGTGAAAAAGCCATGATGTGTGCAATGCCTGGATGGATGTGGTGTCTTTCCTTTCCACTTGGAGCTGCTGAATGTAAAGAGAGTCAATAGGGATTTATTGACCTTCCACAGCATGGAAAACTGCACAGTACCAAAGGGTTTAAGTTACATTTTTAAGAAGAAACACATTTGCTTTTTAGCTGCAAATATTTAGGTTTTCGCACTTGTCCTGTGAAGCTGTGAACATGGTCATTAGGTAGCAGCTTTAGAAGAAACACTTCTCTATTTCCTTCAAACTATGCTCAGAAGTCAGAAAAGAGAACACTCCATGGCCAGCTATTGATTTCTCTCTTGGTACGTCTCATGGTACTGAATGGGTACCTTGTTCAGTGTTGGCATATTCATAAAATTTCCCCATTGAAAAAAATAATGTTTTAGAAATGCCATCAATTCCATGGCTTTTCCTTTTTAATTGATCTCCACTTGGCAGGCATCCCTAAGATCCCCTTTATTATTCTGTCCCTCCAATCTGCTTTCTAAGAATAAAAGATTTGCCAATGCTTAATAATCTCTACTGGAGAAGAGGTTTAATAAAATAAACGTTAAATTCACAGATTTACTGAGAAAAATCAAGAGAGGCTCCAAGGATATCTGTTCATAGTCCTGGCTCAGCCACCAGATGCACCTTGAGTTACTGTGAAGTGAGTTTTGGAAAAGATTATCACCAATCTCATAAGACTGTTGTGATGATTACAATTAAATAATGTACTTAAATAGCCAAGCTCACCCCATCATTTTCTTGAAAGCGAAATTGCAACAATAAGATATTGGCTTATTATATTGAACAGAATTGTGCTTGCAGCCATCACGTTGAAAGAGCTTTTGTGTTATCCAGGCTCCAGGTTGAAATCTTGTGAGAAGTTTTACAGGATTAGCCTTGAATCTAAACTATGTGGGTTAGAATTTCAACTAAGCTTCCTATAAGATGTGGAACCTTGGCCACATTACTTAACCTCTATGTATGTTAGTTTCTTCAACTACAAAAGACAAATAATTGTTTAGTTGGGTTGTTGTGAGAAGTAAATGAATAAAGCATTTAGAATAGTCACCAGCATAGTAAGCACTATGTGATTATTAGCTATTATTATGACATCTTGAAAAAGTCAATTCATAAACACTCAATTCTAGGACAAGAACACTGTTCTCGCCCTTAATATGTGTTTTGAAATCAAAATAATACACTCATTAAATTTACTTGACCCACGTTTGAATATTTAAGCTCTTCACATAACAAAAATTCTTTTATTTGCCCATAATAATTTTTTTTCCTGGACTAACAGAAGCAAGCTTGTAACAATCTTAATATAATAGAAGCAGAAATTAAATTTCACCACTAGCTCAACCATTTAAATGGCCTTTAAAATACATCAAAGTTTTATGATGATGGTTGCTGAACAGAAAGGAGGAATACACAGGATCAGAAATGAGAAGCCCATAGCGAATGCAGAAGAAAGTGGATGCTGTTTTTACATAGATCAAGACTCATAACTCCACAGTAACTTTTAAAAATCCTGTATTTTCCTCTCCCTTTTCTAATTTATGGTGAATTCTCCAGTGGAGACAACTTACTTTATAATAGTTATTAAAGAGTTTTCTCTAGGTGTTTTCCTTGTCCTGTCTTTCCTTCCTTCCTTTTATCTTTTCATTGTTTCATCCATCCTTCCTCTCCTTCCCTTCACTTTGTGCCATGCACTCCTTCAAGCACTGAGGATATGGCAGTGAATAAAACAATCCTTGTCCTCAAGATACTCACAAGCCTAGTGGAAGAGAATAGCATAAAAGCAGATCATCATAGTCAATGCAATTAGTACAAAGATAATCACAGATGGAAGAAAAATGAGGATGCTGCAGTCTGGGACGCATTGGAAGAAGAGATAAGGAAGCTTTTCTGAAAGAGGAATTGATTGAGTTGAGTCTTCAAAAATAAGTAGAAACAGCTAGAACAGGAGAAAATGGATCAGGAGGAGCAGCGCAGGTTATTCACAGAAGAAACCTGACAAATATGGCACGGAGAGGCCATGTGATCTGTGCTGGGCATTGGGAATCAGATTCATGTTGTTAGAGTATTAAGAGACGGAGAGAGATTTTAAGATCAGAGCGCAGAAAGAAGAATGGGCCACACCACTCTAGTCTATACTCCGTGTATCTGTTCAAGATTTCAGGCAACGTGTAATCGTCTTTAAAATATTCCACATAATATTATGTAAAGGCACACTTGTTATCTAGTATTTGCTAATATGCACATTTTCCAGATACACCCAGATCATTTTTGCTAGCTGGAAAATCCACTAAATAACAACTGAAGAAGTAATGCATGCCAGATTATCCTGGGCACTGGATACATGAGTGAACAGGACAGGCCTCTTGGAGGTTGCAATCTAGCAGGGGAGATGAAAATCAAACATATAATTCAACAACCTTAAATGAAAATATTTATTTTTTGTTTTTAAAATGTAAAAGTAGTCCTAATTTAATTTATAAAGAAAAATTAACTGACTGGCCTAGTATTTGTCAGGGACTGAGTTTCTTCTTGAGCCCCTAGTAATAAATTTTATTATCAAGAGGATAAATCCATTTTTTCATTCAAGTCACACACATGTCTTGAGCACATACTATGGTCCAGAATATTGAAATAATTGAGTTGCTTTGGCTACATCAGCAGACAAAATGGACAAAGAAAATCTTTGAACTTCCTTTTCCCCCTTCCATCCCTCCAAATACTAGCAGAAGGAAACCCATCTTGGATTCCTTTTTTACCACGACTTCATGAGTCTTTCTAAGAAGGTACTTGAATATCAGAAAGCAAGAATTGTAGCAGACTGGCCTTATTTATGGTTTTTTATATTAACTAAAATCTACAGGTGTTTGCATTTTTAAGGTATTTCATTTAAACTATTTAAAAAAAGAAAATATATTTCTAGATGTCTATGTAAACATTGGTACCCCAATAGCATTTATAAAGAAATATATAAACTCACTATAGGATTGCTAATGGACACAGAAATCACAAAGTCACCAAAAGAAATGTAATGTCAACCACAAGTTACCTAATATTTCAAAAATAACAACATCCTATAATGTTTTACAATAATTTTAAGGCAGATTGAACATAGTCTTGCGATTTTCATAGGGGAAAAAAGTATGCACATTTTGTGATTTTTCTTTTTTGACACATTAATTGCTCTTTCATACACAAGGAGAACAAAAGCAGCAGCATGCCATATTTATTCAATGCAGGGTGAGCCACAGGGGTTGTGGAACATTCTTTCTCCAACACTAGCCAAATTATCTCAGTGCCCAACTTGTAAGAGGCTGCAATAATACTCGATCATTTCAGAGTGCTGGTTGGGTTATGCATCATTTTAACAGCACGATGGCAGATTGTGATCATCTTCATGTTATAGGAATCTAGAGATAAGTGGCAGGCATGGTGAGTCATTTTCATACATCCTCATTCTGCATAGAAACCTTAAAGAGATAGTCAGAAATTGTTCTCCTCTGCCATGGAATGCTCATTAACTCCAAGAGTAACAGGCTTGGCTATACCTATAGGGTCATTGGTGAAGTAATCATGACTTTTGGTGTTTATCCTGAGAAAAAAACCAGGGTGACTGTGTGTATTCATTAAAATTAATAATGCATTGTCTAGCATCTAGACTAGATGCTCCATCAAGGTAAGAATAATGTCAATTGCATTTACTGATACACATTTAGTGCCTAGTACCATACCAGAAACTTATGGGTGTTTCATAAATATTGGCTCAGTGAGTGATTTATGAATGTATGAACAATGTATATATTATAATGTTTGCATTAGTTTTAGGTATGCTTATATAAAATATTCCCTGTCAATCTGAAAGCTGGGTATTTGGCCACCTAAATATATCTTAAAAAAATAAGAATTTTTTAACTTGTCATCATAATGTATTTGTATGCACTGAGCAGCTACTGCTTAACTACTTGAATAAAAAAGACATTCAGCATGTTTATGCCAATTCAACTGCCATCAACATCCGAATACCCACAAAAAATCATCATCAGAGATAATCAGTCCTTTTGGTAAAGGCACAAAGCAGTTTGGAAAAACTTAATTGAAAACTGGACACAACTGGATGATGATTGATGATGAATGCAATGGTGATGAATTAATTTATTTCTTAATGAGCAGGCTCAGATCCTTCATTTCCTCTAAGAGATTAGCATATTTAAATACAATATGCTATGTTTCTCTATACAATCTAATCTTTTAAGCACTATGCCTAGTTCAAAGGCTATTTTAATAAAAGAAAAAGGGATGAAAATAATTCTGTGTGCAACTAAAGCACATGCTTTAGGAAAAAGGTATGCCTGTAAATATGCTCTATATTTATACTACAGATGTTGTACTTAGACCCTGCCAATCAGTACATCCGAAAATTCAAATTCAAATGTTCTATCACTGCCAATGGGTCCCTCCACTCCTTGTGATATCACAAATGTACCCTCTAGTGTCCTAAAAATAATACTCCATATTTTCTATGAAATCATGATTGTTTCATTTTTTTTTTAATTCATCTCCTGGTGTAGGACGTTTTTTCCCCCAAGAAAATTTCTTTTAGATCTAATTAGTTTCCTTTCTTTTCAGTGTTCTTCTGAGGTATCTTAAAAGCAGACATGGGGGATTTGATTTAAAATCAGTATGACATAAGGATTAGTGAAGGCTATCGGAGAATAAAGGAGTTACTTCACTGGTGTGGGATTTGAGTCCATTTTCAGGCTCAAGGCAGTCAAGCTGGACTCTGTTGATATTTATTTCTCCATCATCTGAGTTGGTAAGTATAGATTTGAGTTGGATCGTTCCCCTCATTCAATTACAAGCACTTTATAGGGAGAGGTCAAGTCTTTCATTTCATTTCCACTCCACGTAGTACTTGGTAAACTCCTCTGTCAATAGCAGGCTCAGAATGAACACTGTTTCCTAACCATTAAGAACCAAACCTATGTTACACAGAAGCCCCAGCAACTAAAGTTATCAACAGATTTCCCAAGTCTGGACAGAAAAGAATATTGAAACAGAACTTTCCCCAGGGATCTCATCAACTCACCTGGGGCATCGAGCGATCACCCGGGGCATCGAGCGATCACCCGGGGCAATGTGAATTAACTCTTAGTTAATGGAATTTCTGACCAACTAGAACGCCTGTTGACTTACCATTCAAGATAGCAAGGTTTTTATTGTAATAGTGGCATTCATAACAAGACAAGTTAGCCCATATTGTCAGCTCCATAAATAATTGGGTCCCAGAAGGACTGGCAGAGAGCTTTGGTGATATATAGCTACCAAGTACACTGACAAATTGTGATCAGGCTGCCTTTGTTCCAAAAGCAGCCCGTCTCAATATAAACTCAGAATGGCAGGGGAATTGTGCAGCATAAAGCAGTCCGATAAATGAAGCTCCCATCTGTCATGGGGACTTCCACCCTAGGACAGAGGTTGCCGAATAATAATAATAATAATGAGAGTAATAATGTGAATAATGACATCATCATCATAATAGGTGAACAAGCTGTAAAGAATACAAGTGGTACCCACTGTCTACTCAGCAATGCTGAAGGGGATGTCATCCCAGAAGATGGGCAAATCAAATTCAAAATGCTATTGTTCTCAACAGGGGGCAGAATCAGTCACAGGATTTTTTTAGTCCCATTGGCATTTTACGACACAAGACACCCGGGTAGTGGAAGGGGTCTGTCAAAAATCACTGCTACATTTGACCGAATATGGGGAGCTGCAATGAGAAAATGCCCCAGTTCCTAATAATATTAATGATATGAGAATGTCCTAAACTCTCCACGTGCATCAATACTTCTCTGACTATGAAGTCCACTGAAGGAAGAAAAAGAAATAAAAGATTAGCTATTTCTATTGACCAGTAACTTGGCCCAATCAGATGTGTGATCTGTTCTGTTCCTTCCACGCTTACTTCTTGAAGGTTGGATGGGATTACATTTGTGGAACACCTGCTTTGTAAAGCCTGTTGCTTTTCATACATTATCTGTAAAGTTGGCAGCAGCATTTCAATTTATGGGTGAGAAACTGAGAGGGTTAATAACTTTCCCAAGGATTTGTGGCTTGTAACTGGCAAAGTTAGAATTTACTCCAGATCTATCTTCCTCCAAAGCATATACCCTGTGGTCGATTGAGTAATAGCCTCCCAGAGATGTCCATGTCCAAATGCCCAAGACTGTGACTATGTTACCTCACATAGTAAAAGGGATTTTGCAGATGTGAATAAATTAAGGATCTTGAGGAGATTATTATGGATTATCCAGGTGTGCTCAATATCACAAGGGTACTTAGGAGAGAGGGAGAGGGAGATTTGACTAAAGAATGGAAGGTGATGTCACAAAAGCAGAGATTGGACTGATGTCACATGGGCCAAGGAATGCCTGCAGCCACTGGAATTTGAAAGGACAGGAAAAGGATTCACTCTAAAATTTTCCATGGAGGAAAAAGCCATGTCATCACTTTGATTTTAGCCCCGTAAGAGTCATCTTGTACTTCTAACCTCCAGAACTGTAAGAAGAATACATTTGTGTCTTAATTCACTGTTTGTTACAGTAACAATAGGAAACTAAACTAACACACACTAAAGCAATGCTTTCTTAGCGAATGTCACAGCACACAGACAGCTCTTGCATTAAGAGGCAAAAGTCAACTCTGCCATCTTTATTTAATTAACAGCTTATGGGTGGATGGGCATGGGCTAACAAGCAATATTCTCCAAAAGGAAGAGGAAATAGATAGCTCCTAAGGGATCCTGCTGCTTTCTTATCTTATGGAAGCTGAGCCACCGTCTTGGGAGTGTCAAGTGTTAGTCAAAACGTGGCCATCACATCACACTACCCAATGAACAGGGGAAAGACCAAGAAAAAAAAATCAAAGAGAAAAGAATTTTTTAACCCTCTCTGGCCTTAGCTTATTGAAAATCAGAGAAATTTAACTTAAGAAAACAAAGCGGGGCCAGAACAAAGCACCTGGGTTTCCTTCTGAGACAACAGGCCACTTAATTAGAAGTAATGTAACAGCCAGAACATGCACCCCATGTTTCTGAATCCATTGCCACCTGTGGCATGGAGCTTTCCTCCTCAGATCCATGATTGTCAGAAGAGTACAATCCCATGCAGCTGAAGTGTAAAGAAAGCCTCCTACAATCTTGCACACAAATACGAACCGCAGCCACCACCAGTGTACTCACTGCCATTTAAATTTTTTTTTCAAAATTAAAAATATTTAATGAGATGTTTACGTCACACCCATTTGGGGAAACTAAGCTTTTATTTTAAGTATGAATAATACAGCTGCTTGGGTTTTAAAAACCCCCTCATTTCAATGTGAATACAGCACAGCTGCCTTGATGAGCGATCACAGAAGGGCAGTCACACAATTGGTCCAAAGTTTGCATATGTAATGATGTCTCATCACCAATGGCTCTTTTTAAAAATAACGCCAGTTTGCCAGCATTTGATTAGTTGATAAAGGTGTCAGTCAACTGCCTCTCGTATATAAGCCAGGCAAAGCAAAGCAAATGCGAAATGTGAAGTGTTGCATATATATGTGGATATAATTAGTTCTTTTAAAAGCGCAGTGGTCATCCATCCTCACACAGTTTTGTAAGAATCGGCTTAGTTAGCATCAGCTGCACAAGTTACTCTTGCATGATGTAAAGCTCCCATCATCTGACATTTTGTTCTAAAAACTGTTTTCAAAATGTCAGCAAGTCTCCATACTTCAACTCAGTGGTTAAGGCCTACTCAAAATCTGCTACTAGCAACCACTTCATGCTTTTCCCCCCTCAGTGAATATTCATACAAGAAAGAGTTTACTGTTAAGAAACCAAAAGAGTGGGGAAAAAAAAATCTTTCTTATAACGCCACAATACGTGAGATAACAGATTTCCAGTTCCAGAAAACACCATACACAAAGGTAGGATCAGAATGAATGAAACTATAATAAAAAAGATAAAATATAATCATTCCAACAAATGGTGGTAAAGCGTAGAAAACCTACGAATGATCTCCACTACTGCTAATTGTGAATTCCGGGTAAAGGCGAACGCAATTAGAAAAATCCATAATTTGTGTGTCTGTGTGGACATTATTGCCAAGCAAACCATTTTATAGCTATTGTCTCAATTACCCATATTCATGGTCATATCGAAGCCTCATTGTGGTCATGAGTAAATAAAAGTTCATTTCCATGCCTGTAAACACAACAGGACTGCACAGATTTAGATTGCTCTAATTCACAATTTGAAGCTAGTTGACGCAGATAACAACATTTACAAGGACACCAAACAAATGGATAGTGTGGGCAATATTTATGGGGACTAGTTCCCAGACTTCTGGCATGTGACTACTAAAGCTTTCATTTTATATCACACATTGTAGAGATAGAAAGCAGGTAGCTAGGCTATTGCCAAACTCAAAGTTTCTGCAGATGCTTCAGGCCTCCCATATATTCCTCACTCTTCTGTAGAACTAATGGAGTGTGGGCCAGTTGGATTTGCTAGCTTAAAAATATGGATAAGGCTGGGCACAGTGGCTCACGCCTGCAATCCCAGGACTTTGGGAGGCTGAGGTGGGTGGATCACAAGGTCAGTAGTTCGACTGACGAATGTGGTGAAACCATGTCTCTACTAAAAATACAAAGAATTAGCTGGGCATAGTGGTACGTGCCTGTAATCTAGGAGGTAGAGGCTGCAGTGAACTGAGATCGCGCCATTGCACTCCAGCCTGGGGGAAAGAGTGAGACTCCATCTCAAAAAAAAAAAAAAAAAAAATATATATATATATATATATATATGGATAAAAGTTGAGAGTATGCCACCTGGAAAGTGGCAGGATGTAGAATAAAGTAGAACAACAGCACTCAGGATAGTGGATGATGAGACGTAATGCCTTGGAAAGCACAAATATGAAAAAAGAAGTGCCATTATCTTAACGTGGAAATGAGGATGTACATAGACAGGTCTAGGTCTCTGGGCAGGAGTGACAGCTTAGTGACCAGTTTGGCAGAGTCTTTCCTTTAAAAAGACTCTAACAAGGTTAGACTGCAACCCCAAAACAAACAACACATGTTCACAACATGGAAACAAATCTTGTATGAACTCACATATCTACACACGCAAAGCAACATCCTTGCAGATTTTTCAGTTTTTTAAAACTAACTCTACTTGTAGATTTCAGATGTGCTAGTATGTAAGGAACTGTAGGCAATGTTAACATGGTTTCATTTTCCCCCGGAGTTTGCCACTTCATGAAGATATTTTAACGACTTGTCATTGATAATGATTACACACAAGTGACTACTCCTCATTAAAATCTTGGCACTAATACACAAATAATTATTGACACAATTAAGCTTTGACACTGTGCCCATCAAATTCCTTTTGTCCTTGCTATGTATCAGTCCCACATTATTCTTCTTTAAAAAGAGAAAATTATCTGTTTTAATCAGAGCTAAACTCCCTCAAGTTTGTTCAGAGTATAAATATAAAGAAATGCTGAATAACTAAAAATAGCCAGTGCTCTACCCAGTATATTATTAGCATTCATAAAGGGGAAATGAAAAAGCAATGTTCAGACATTGAAGGACAGACATCTAATGCAATAAAAAAGAATAATTCAGTATGAGAGTCCCAAAATGAGAGAAGTCTGTCATTGGCAATGACTACAAATGAAATGTGGTGATGGTTATTTAAACAATCTATATGTCTGTACCAGCATATAACTGAACATATTATACACAACCTGCTTAATTTCATTCCCAACTTCTTAAAGTTGACAGAATTATATGTTTGCTAATTAGCCAGTGCATAATTACCCTGGTCAGTATGAATATTTAACAAATGTTGTCAAAGAATGATAGTCATTTTTCTTTCTAAAATAAAAAATGGTGAAAATAATATTAAAGCTCTACACAATCACGTCCATCAAGAAAGATAATACCATCTAGTCTCTTCCAAATATAGTTTAGGCCACATCTGCTACAAGAGAGCTTGAAATATTGTCATAGAAATGTTTGGATAATTAGCAAGTAATTTCCATTGACTAATACACAATAAAAATAGAGCCACGTATGCATGAAGCAAATCGCAGTGTGTGGTCCCCCTTCCCTCCTAATCACATTTCCACGTGGGTAAAATCTGGCTGATACAAGTTCCAAAGGCAGTCTGAATCAACTGAAAAATGCGCATAGTTCCTTCCATAGAAACTGAAGGGGGCAGAAAACAGACAGAACATACATCCCCATGTAAATATCCAAGGAGTACTGTTGCTAGGTTTCTATACCCCAGCCCTGCCCCAGGACCCTCTATGAGTCAACTGGTTTTAATGGTAATGTAGAGATTGCATGATATTTCGAAGTGTTTGTCCTTGTCTTTATTAAGCCTAGTTGATAATAAATATTTTAATGAGAATTCCCCATTGCCTGTGTACACATGCTTCTCTCATCTTGTGAAGTCTTGCCCATGAGCCACTGGAATTCTAAAGAATGAGAAAGCAGAGCTAGCCACAGTCATTCCGATTTATGACAGCCTAAAGACAGTTCTGTTGCCAAGTATATTGCACTCACCCCTCTCCTACATAAAAGGTATCTGTTTTACTACAAGACTCCTAAATGTTCTCCAACTAAATACAGTTCAGCATTACGTCAGTTTCAGGAAAAATCTGAGATTTTATTAATATGATATAATTAGTCAACGGCTTCTAAGCACTCAAAGAATTTCAAGCTTCGTAAGGGAGGCATGGTTGTGAGGGTCAGGTATTAGCTGAGGAGTAAAAAAGGTGAATAATAAACAACTAAGAGCAATTAGATACTCAGGATGATTAATGGGTGCAAAAAAATGAGTGAATGATTAAGACCTACTATTTGATACCACAATGGGGTGATTATAGTCAATAACTTAATTTTTAAGTAACTGAAAGAATGTAACTGGATTCTTTGTTATTCAAAGGATAAATGCTTGAAGGGATAGATACCCCCATCTCCATAATGTGCTTACTTCACATTCCATGTCTGTATCAAAATATCTCATGTACCCCTAAATACGTACACCTACTATGTATCCACAAAAATGTTTTTTAATAATATTTTAAAACTAAAAAATAGTAATCAGATAGTGTATGGAATGCCAAACTCAGCACTGGAGTTAGAATTGTGTTTAAGTTAGAATTTTGCCATGTTTTAGTTGAGTAACTTTAGGCAAATCCCTTGACCTCTATATTACGTAATCTCATGTGCAAAGAGGAAAGAGCAAAACTCTTTTCAAGATGCTGATGCTAATGCTAGACTGAAATATAAATATATATGTGAAAGTGACTAGCATTTTTCTCTCCAACCAATAATAGTAATACAGAACCGTCTGTCATGAAAGCAAGTATGGCATATCTGAAGTCATTACAACACTTGGTTTTGACTTTTCAGTCTTATTTACATTTTCCTAGTGCTGAATCTTCTTTTTTTCATATTTATATATTCTGGCACTGTTCATTTTATCAGTTTCATTAAATCTTTGTAGATTATGGATGTGATAGATAAATTATACATATATGAATTGCATAGAGCATTGTAGTAAAATTTTCTGTATGACAAATACACATACAACCATTAGTTAATGATTGACTTTGCTAAGGAATAAATGTTTACATTATAAAAATATATGTCAGAAAGTCTTCTACAATTTATTTTACCAAGACGATTATAGGTAAACAAGGAAGGGCTTATGTCCAGAGGTTTATGAATTTGTTTGAAGTTTAAGAGTTTTATGCCCTAAATTCTTTTTGACATTCGGTTTTATGCCCAAAATGTGAATCTATGTGTCATACAATTTAAGGGAATATAGATCACAAAACAACAGATTTTCACACATACAAAATGTACTCCATAAATCCTTCTTTCAAAACAATTATGAGATAGGAAAATTATCCATTTTAATTCTCATTGCCTTTCCCTATATATCAGTGAAGGAAATGTTGACACTTAAGCAGCTTAAGGCAGTTTACGTAAGGTGATAAAAGGAAAAGAAATGTGCAGGATCACTGAAATTCGGTTATACATGTGCAGTTCTTGGACTAGACCTGTGTACTGACTTCTACTTACCTGATATTACTTTATGAATATGCCAACAGTGACCAAGAAAATTAGTCTGCATCTTTAACTGGCTGGGTCTTGCCAAACAATCATTGCAATAAAAAAGGAATGATAGTAACCAGCCCTTACATGGTTGTATAAATTAACAATGTCGAATGGTCAAAACACAATCACATAGAATATCTCATTTGTCTTTCCCAGTAACCATATAAGATTAGTAAAACAGGCCAGGCACTGTGGCTCATGCCTGTAATCCCAGCACTTTGGGAGGCTTTGGGAGGCTGAGGCGGGTGGATTACCTAAAGTTAGGAGTTCGAGACCAGCCTGGCTAAGAGGGTGAAAATTAGCTGGACATGGTGGCAGGTGCCTTAAATTCCAGCTACTAGGGAAGCTGAGGCAAGAGAATCACTTGAACCCAGGAGGTGGAGGTTGCAGTGAGCCAAAATCGTGCCATTGCACTCCAGCCTGGACAACAAGAGCAAAACTCCATCTCAAAAAAATAAATAAAAATAAAAAAGATTAGTAAAACATTTGCCATCCTTATACCCATTTGATATATGAAAAACTGAGGCTGGATAAAGTTCAATGCATTGGCCAAGATCAGAGTTCGTAAGTGACGGACCAGATTTAGAATCTAAGAGATTAGTCTACTACTATTTCAAAGCTCTTGCAACTGTGTTGCCTTTTATGTCAGTGTCCCGTCATTTCCATGAAGTCACTGAATTTACTGTCTATTGCTCTAGGTGTGGGTCATTCCTAAGCTTCATTAAGAAGCTTGTTCTGAGTCCATTTTAAACATATTCATGATTTTCTCATTACACTGTAACTGCTGTATTGTGCTCTTAAAAAGAATGATATGCCATTTTGTTTACAACTAGATTCGTCTTTGATTATTTCATCGGTAAACACTTGTTTGATTCTTTTCTAAAAAGATGAAAACACCTGTTTGATTGTTTTCTTTGAAAGCAAACACGAGAGATTTGAACTGACGGTAATGAGTGGACTCAGGGGCTGCTTCCCTGTGCCTACCTTTCAAGCAACATTGACTAAATCACTCTATAATCTTACTCTTGAACTAGTTATGCCAGAATTGGTAATATAAATATTTTAAGACATTAATATAGATAGATTTTTATTTTCTTGACGCTTACCCTTAGAAAATGGATTAGATGAATTTTCTGGTCAGTTTGGTACCCCATCAAGAAAGCAGTGGCGTCAAATTTTGAAATGTGAGAATGGCTGATTGGTCTTTAATGAAAGATTCTAATTTATACCAGTTTCCCGGAAAACACATGACTAGTTTCTGTTAATAGCCTAAATGATCACAGTTCCACCAATTAAAATTAACAAGCCAGTAGCCAATATAGCTCACATTAAGAAACAAATACATGTTACTAACAACTGTAAGTCTGCATTCAGAAAGGAAAAGGAATGCAGTTAGCATGAGCTGCAATTCCTCCTCATTTCCCCTACTCTTGATACATTCTAAGCTAGATTACGATCAGTAGTATACTCATACAGAAAAACTCATGGCTTGAGCCAGCTCTCAAGCTATATCAGTAATGGGACATATGGGACACCTGGGGAGATTCCTGAATTTAGAAACTGCCCATGTTTTATTTCTTCAATAGTGTTCCCTAAGTGTGGCACATGAGAGCTGGAAAAAAAGGTCCATTCACATCTTTTTTTTTTCATATTTTTATTTTATGGTTTCACCTTTTATTTACGGCAAATAGTACTGGTCTTCTACTTGCAGTGCTGGTATACAATTTCTTATTAAATGTATCATAAGTTTAAAAAAGTGAGTCTGATTTTAGTAAATATACTAAGTAATGTTGAAGTGGGGGGGAGAGATCAAGGTTAGTTAAGACAAAGAAGACAGAGGAGGTCAGTGTTAGACACTGAATTGCTCCCTTCCCTACTGTCCACATTTGTATGTTGAGCCCTATCCCCCAATGTGGTGATTTCTGGACCTTTGGAAAGAAAGTGAAAAATAGAACCACAAGTCAAAAAATAATAGTCCAGCTGGGATGGCATGCATATACAGAAAATATTTAAATAGGAGCATAAAGAACTAAATTTACAAAAGACTTGGCTATGTCAATGTTTTTAAATACAAAATGCATGTAATAAATATATTTAAAGAATAATCATCATCTCTCAAATATAAGGCTTAGAAATTGTGTATATTTGTATAGTATACTAATAAATGGGATGGAATATGGAGTTTTAAGCTACTTTGTTCTGTGTCCCATTAAAAATGGCAAATCCTCATGTACTTATGTACTACTGGAAATAAAATACATTTCTTTGCCTTGTTGCTTATACTACTTTCAATCAACCAGGATAGATAACCAAGATCACTGTGCACTTCTGCAAGAATATGCTTCTGTAAGGATTGTAAAAATACACACCACATTTTGTTTTTAAAGAGCCAAGAATGTAGATTCACAAAAAAAAAAAAGGAGAAAGAAAAAACTTTGATAACTGAGATAGAACAAAATTTCCTGTTTATTGGCAAACATTTGTTCTCCATGGATCTATAATTCTATCTGAAATTTAACGAGTTCCATTAGTGCTTTAAAATGTTTCAAGGTGCAATTCACTTAAAGGTGATGTACAGTACTGAAATTATTTGATGAAATAAAATCGTATAGGTTTCCTATTTTAAAAGTGCTAGCAAAACTAGGATCAGTTGTGACAGTCATAGAATGAGATTAATAAATAACAACAATAATAAAAACAGAGCTCGAAACCCCAGAAAACCAATTTTGAAACAATTACAGGCAACTATTATAGGGTGCCTCTAAACAGTTTTAGCTAAATTCCCTCAGCACAGCTCTGATGACAATAATGTGCACTGTGTATGCAATTCACTGCACACACTTCAAAATGTACTCTGCTGTATTTTGTACTAATGAATGAGGCTATGGGCTTAATATACCATCGTTAACAATAGAATTGTTCACAAGTGTGAGAGTAAAACACTGCTGCCTCTGTGACTTCACATTCAGGAGAGAGGTAATTTTTTGTGTGGGTGTTTTAAAGTCATTACTGAGACCCCTGTGGTTATTCGAGTTATACCATTATGCTTAAATTCTAGCTACCAAAAGCCTGCAACCAGAAGGGAAAATATGTACTAAGATACAAGTTTCTTCAGTCAAACTGGTGATGGCTCCGTCCAATGAGATCTGTGTTTGTCCAATAAAACAGTGAGAAAAATAGGTCAGAGGAAGCTGAATAATGGTAGGTCTCTAACTTCTAAATAAAGGAAATATACAAAATAAACCAAGTCAGGCTCAGTGTCTAATTCCACTTTGCCAGGCATTTTGTAAACTTTCTTCTTGCTGACTGAAATTAACGTTCTAGGACCAACCTCTCATAAAAAGAAAAGAAGAACTAGAATGTAACAAGTGTATGTTGTAAAAATCTACTGCTGATAATGAATTCCACGAACAATCACCTAGTTAGAGAAGTCATTCACCTCCACTAATTTTTATCTTTCATCCTTTCAATGTTTTATTGGATTTTATACACACACGCCAAAAAAATCAAAATTCATTAAATAAAGTGATGTCACCACGTTAATAGTGAAAAAGCTGTCCAATATCTGGCTACTAATGAGACTTTGACCAACATCAACTGACAGTTTCTTTTTAAGTTTCATATTAAAATGTTTTTGCTATCAAACCAATTATTTTTTTTCCAAATCAATAACCATTTCTTTTTTTTGACTTTTAATAATCTCAGTTTTGCTGTTGTTTCTTTTGAAATATGTTATTTAAAATAGCAAAGTTGTCACTGTATTTTGTTTAAATAGCACTATTTTCCTTGATGACTATTCTATGGATAAATGTTTTGCAAAATACATTTCTGCAGAAGATCATAGCTCTCTACCTTTGTGGTCTGCTGTGAACAGTTTATAGAGGTTTTAGAAGCTCTGAAGTAGATGTCACAATTTATAACTGCCGAAGTAAAAAGACTTTATTCAAATTTGATTTTATCTTTACAAATTTTGTGGCCTTACAAAATTTAATTAATTTCAGAGCCTTGATTTTCTTTTTTGTCCTCAACATGACAATAAGAGCGCATCTTCCATTGGAATACTAGGGGAATTAAATGACACATATTTAAATTGAGACCACAAGTGGAAAGTTCAGTGTGTTGAGGGTAGCAAGTCTAAGAAACAAAGGTCTTGCAAACCAAATCCAGCAGGAAAGGAATTTTGGCTTTAACCAGCCCATTCTTTTTTGGCTTTTTTTTTTTTTTTCAAGTCTGAGTGCCTTTAAACAAGGCACCCACCTACAGGTTTCCTACAATCCCTTACGTTTTCTATAATTCATACCTGTCAGCAACACACCTTTTCTACCTGCCTTTAGGTATCTGAGTTTCTGCTTCTGGAAGCAAGGCCTACTTAATAGGATCAGAATTCTGCTCTATTCTAGTCTGTTCTTTTACGGAGTGGTCAGGTATGATGAGCCAAACATACATAAACTGCCAGGGGCAAGACTGAGCAATGCGTGTCTGTGAACAAAATTCCAAGGCAGACACACCTCACTCAGAGAGCATCCAGACAGCTGGCCAGGGCTGTGTGGCATGGCTCCCTGGATCATAAAAGCAAGAGATGACAAGGATGCATGTACTAACTTCAGTATTGACCTCCAGTCCTTCCTCCTTCTGTCGTTTTAACCACTCTCTGTCTTCAGCCTTTATGGTTTCTCTCTCTCTCATCCTCCCTCCTTTCTTCCCCCTTTACTGCTCATTGGTCAGCCTATCTGTTTGACCTTGTGCTGTGTGCCTGCCTCCTGGGCCACATTGTCCCTATGATGACTGTCTCTCTGGTTAACTATCTCTGTCTTCCTTGCTTTTCAATCTGCTAACATTGCCAAGTTAACGCTGGTACATTAATAAAGGTTTTATGTGACACACTCAGTGTCCTAGGAGAGTTTCCATGCTTTTCCACTGAAGTTACCCTAGGCAGAGAAGAGCGAACATCTACCCCTGAGGGACCTGTGGGCTTAGCCCAAAGCAGCCCAAAGCGAGCCTAAAAGAGCTTTAAAGTATTACGTTGTGCTTTAAAAATTCATGTGAATTTTATATTCTGTTCCATAAATATCTCCATATTTTTGTTACTATTAAAATAATATTTCATCCAACTTACTAAGTAAAATTGATGTTCATGGAAGATGTGTCATGTTAATACTGTGATATTTTGAGCACCTTGTTAGACCATTGTCTATCAGTCAGGGGTTCACATACCAAATGGAGGTGGGAGGAGGACTTCTTCTGCCCTCCTGATAGTGCCTCCCAAGCGAAGGGTGATCTATTAGCATAAGACGCCTGGCCATTCTAGAAGACTCTCATTTATTCCCAGGGGAACAAAGAAGGACTTAATCTGCTTAGGGAATTTATTTCCCTCTCTCTTTTTTTTTTTTTTTTTTGAGATAAAGTTTCGCTCTTGTCATCCAGGTTGGAGTGCAATGGCACAATCTCAGCTGACTGAGACCTCTGCCTCCCAGGTTCCAACAATTCTCCTACCTCAGCCTCCTGAGTAGTTGAAGTTTCAGGCACCTGCCACCACACCTGGCTAACTTTTGTATTTTTATAGAGATGGGGTTTCATCATGTTGGCCAGACTGGTCTCGAACTCTTGACCTCAGGTGCACCCACCTCGGCCTCCCAAAGTGCTGGCATTACACATGTGAGCCACCTCGCGCGGCCTGCTTGGCAAATTAAAAAAAAAAAATGCTCAGCCGTAGCCCCATCTCACTCTCCCTCTCCCTCAGAAGCTTCTCACAAGATGTGAATGCCACTCTGTTTCTCTAGATCATAATATTTTGAAGGGATATTAGAAAATGTTTCCAAAATGTTGTATGGTGATAGAGGTCAGAATAGGGGTCACCTTTGGGAGGGAGCCTGCAGGATGCTGGAGAGCCGAGTAGTCTGGGTAGTGGTTACATAGGTGTATGCATACATAAAATTTTATGCAAGTGTATGAGATTTTTGACTTAGCTTTTAATGTTATATATCACTAAAAAAGCAAATCAGCAGCAAAAACAATAAACCCAAAAATTAAAAACAACAAAGAGAAGAGTTCAATTCTTCTTTCTTCTAAGTCATTCCTATGGGAGTCCAATTCTGCCTGTGCCTAGGAGAGTACATTTTTCCATTTTCTAATATCAGTTTTATTAGTAAAAAAGGGGTGATATTTTTCTCTCCTATTCCTCACCTTCTTTTTATTTCTATTGGATGAGAACTCTGAAAATGCTATTGATTGATGCTAGCTCTGGAGTGTCCATTAATTAGAAAGGGGGTCCCCTAAGGAAGCAGCTGATTGGCCTGTCACCCTTTCCTATAATATAGGGTAACAGAGACTGGAGCCTAGGATTCCCAGTGGAATCTGAGACATATCCTCAGTCAAAGCCCTGGGCTCCATCAGAGAGATTAAGACACAGTCCCTCAATCGGGAATGTCAATCTGGACAGGTAGCAAATTCATCGCCGGGTCCTACAGTCAGGAAAACGCTTTGCCAAAGGCCTGGCACATACTAGATACTTCAATCAGGACGATTCCCCTCACCTTTTATACTCTGATTTGGGTTTCTGCATCCCTAAATAAAGTAAGTCATTAATAGGTTATACAGAAACTGTTTTTTCAGGAAGAAATAAAAATGTCTGTAGCATGGTAAGAACATTTTCAGGTCTCCAACCCATCGTAGAATGTTTTAACCTAATCATGATGAGATATTGCTAAGCCAGGAAGCATTTCGTTGTGGTTGTGTGCCATTTTTACATAAAACATTCAACAGAAATTTGGTGACAGGCTGCAAAAGTACATGGAGACGTGGTCAGAGTTCAAGTTATGCTTAATTACGGGCTGTCAGTTATCAAGTGGGAAGTTCAAAATGCAGCAGCTAACCAACATACATGCTAACCTATTCCACCAGAAGAAAAGCATTAAAAAAAAAAAAAAAAAAGCATTTAACATTTGCTACAAAGCCCTGGAAAGAAGGCCGAGGAAAAAATACAATTAAAAGATCGTTTCAAGTGATAAATCTATGTGTCTAAGTAAATAAAAGGATGGAATTAGCATTTGGAATATGTGAGACCCCAAGTAGGGAGGCAGTGGACATTCACGACAGACATTGGAGGGCATTCGCTGAACCCCAGTCACTACTCAGACAGTGGTGGAGGGGATCCATGTGTTGCTGGAGACAAATGGGGCCTGGGTGTGGACCCACTTGGCCGACTCTGGCTGTGTTGACAGATGTGGCAGAGCTCTTCAGATGGGAAACAGAAGGAGGAACTGCCAGTGATTTTAGGCTTGAGAGCATGGACTTGCAAGCTATATGACTTCAGTTTCATGTGGGACATTTAGTGAATGCTCCAACCTCTTTGAGACCCAGTTATCCATAACGTAAGAATCATAACAGTACCCACCTCATGCTATTGTTCTGAGGAGTACAGGGCTTAATCAATGTAAAAGTACTTAGAAGTAGACCTGAAACATACATAGTCAACACTATATATATTAGTGATTATAATTTTTGCCCATCCAAACTGAGACTCTCAGGAAATCCCTCCATTAGCAGCACTATTTTCACATTATCAAAGTACACACACTGATCTGTATTTCTATATCTAGAGAAAATCATGACAATGTTTGTGTTATTCTTTACATAGTATTACTGTTTCTACATTGAGTTCAAATAACTAATTAGTTGTGCCTAAGCCATGGAATTTAGTTTATGTTGTTATATCCTTAAAAGATAAACACCTATAGCAATATGCAAGATACATATGCAACCCAACATACAAGAAACTTCAAAATCCCATAGCGTTCCCTTTATTCCCATATTTCAACTAATTCTTAGCTTCCACCTCACCACCTACTCCATAGTTATGGAATTTCCCCCAGAACCTTGGCCCTGGTACTGCCTTTAATGAACTCAAACTATATTAAAACCTGCACGGAATTACTTTGTTGGTGATAGATATCAGACAACGCATAATCAAAGCATAATCTCACTCTTTGGGAGTGGTCATAATTTCTTACACAACTATTCTGTGAATCCTCTGTGGGTCAAAGAAAAAAAAATCACATATCTTTTTGTACATGACACAGCCAGAGCCCATTAAGCATTGACAGTTTAACAGTTATCCCATATAGCTCTATTTTCTTGCACACTCTCTATATTCCAAGCACCGTGCTAAGTATTTTTCCATGCATCCTATCATTCCATGCCAATAATAACTTATTATTCCCATTTGACAGGTAAGGAAACAAAGGCTTACAAAGCTTAAGTTCAAGATCAGAGGAGAAGCTCGAATTCAAACAGAGAATTGGCCTTTCGGAAATGGAAACTGGCCTTCCCATTTTGCTCTCAGGCTATTAGTTAATTTAGGGTTTCATCACACCTTGCTTAAGCTATGGTGGCTGCTAATTGCACCGCCTATCTCTCATATGGCCTGTAGAGTAGATGGGAATTAGGATTGTGGAAGTCGTTTTGGAAAGGACCCGTGGAAAGGAGTAGAAAGCCGAACACCAGCAATAAATTCTGTCAGATTCCAAGACCAGTCTGCCCTGCCTCCAGCACGCTCACCCAGCACGCCAGCACACCACATACATTTCCCATGAGTCTCCTAAGTTCCAGCCACTTCCTGGGTTCTGGGGGAACTGGGATCAATTCTGGCATAGTCACAGCCCTAAACACCTCAGTCAAATGAAGGGGAAAAAGTATGAACATCAAGTGCCTAGGGAAAGGGCTGCCTATTCCAGGAAGTTGGGAAAGGTACTCGTGACTTAAAAACTACCAGCACAGGGCCACGAAGAGCAAACAGAACTCACTAATGGAGGCGATAAATAACTGCATCTCTGAAGGAGAAAACTGCTTTTGCAAAGGCAAGGATATGAACAAAGGACATGGGGTGTAGGTCTGGTTGCTTATTTCTTTTCTTTTTCTTTCTTTTTTTTTTTTTTTTTTTTGAGATGGATTCTCACACTGTCACCAGGCTGGAGTGTAGTGGCATAATCTTGGCTCACTGCAACCTCCGCCTCCCAGGTTCAAGCAATTCTCCTGTCTCAGCCTCCCCAGTAGCTGGGACTACAGGAGCATGCCACCACACCCAGCTAATTTTTGTATTTTTAGTAGAGACGAGGTTTCACCATGTTAGCCAGGATAGTCCCGATCTCTTGACCTCGTGATCTGCCCACCTGGGCCTCCCAAAGTGCTGGGATTACAGGCGTGTGCCACCAAACCCTGTCAGTTATTTCTTTAAGCAGAGTTTATTTAGTAACTACCTTGTGCCAGGCACATATGACACTAATAAGACAAGAATGAATGTAACATGATCTCTGCTCTGGAAATGTGTTCTGTCCAGGTCATTAGATGAGCATGCAACAAGCAAACTGAACAATTGCAAAGCCAGGTGATTAGAGCTGTACCGTTGCTGCAGTGCAAAACACAGAATGGCTGATTCTGGCTGAAAGAATTCACAAAGGCTTCAGTGAAGTGTCTGTAAGTAGAGCCTCAGTGTTAACTTTCCAGGTGAAAGAGGGAACGGGGCATTATTGTTTTAAGAAAGTTTCCACTTTTGGTGGTGCCCAAAGTGAGATCTGCGGGCCAGCAGCATCAATATCACCTGTGAACTTGCTGAAAATGTAAACTTCTGAGCCCTATCCTCCATTCCTACTGAATCAGTCATCTGTGTTTTAACAAGCCCTCTAGGGCATTTCTGATGCACAATCAAGTTTAAGACTCCCCTGGGCCAGATCATAAAGGAAGTGGCAAGAGGTGGAAAGGTGATGGCAAGAAATAACCTTCCATAGTAAACTGAGGTCAGTTCATGGTGGACTTTGTAGGCCATGCTGAGAAATGCCATCTTTAATCTATGAATAGCTACCTTTTCATGTTTATTAAGGATAGCCCTGAACCAAGCATTTTTACCTAGATCATTTCATTCACTCCTCAAAGCAACTCCTTATAAGAGCGCTGTGTTTTCGCTCATTTAACATATAAGAATTCGCAGGCACAGGAAGGCTATGCAGTTTGCCCCAGGTTATGGAAGCAATGTTTGTACTCAGCATCATACACTGGAACCTTCAGCGTTACTGCTTTGCTAAAATACCTTCTATAGAGAGAGACCCTGGGCAGTGGGGCCATGGGGTGAAGGGGTTGAGACACTGGAGGGGCTGAAGTCGGTCTGCAGTCCTATTAGTGTTTCAGGGCACTCTGCCAGGTGGTAGCTAGAAGGATCCCCTGGACAGCATTAGTATTTTGATGACAAGGTCAACAGCCAAAGAGGCACCTCATGGAGGAATTTGGGATATTTCATTGCTTTGTTGAACAAAAAAGCACTAAAATGAAAATTTTAATGTGTTCACAGCATCCAACATTTCACAGCATTAATGCCAGTGAACGGGAGCAGCTCTGAGACCAGAGGCTCATTAAAGTAATTATTCATTAGTGGCTTTTTTTTCTTTTCTTTTCTTTTTTTTTTTTTTAAAGCTTGTATTCTAAAGGCAGGGCTTTCCTTTTCAAGACCATTACTTTTCAACCCATTTAATGTTTCCTTGTAGGGTCATGATGTTAATTTTAAGGTTATGTTTTAATGGCTTTCTAAATGACACTTTCATTGTAGTAAAATGAATGCATCAAGTCACTCTTGCAGGTGGAGATGTACTATTGACTCATAGTTAGAAGGGTATGAAAATTTCCAAACTATTAATTTGAAAATGTATTAATAACCTGCATATTTAAAGGAAGTGAATAAAAGCAGTGCTGTTTTCACCAAAGCTATTAGTGTTGGGAAAGCTGCGTCTAAATTGCTTTCTAGATCCCCTATAGACAACTGCTTTTGCTCATTTTGAAACCCCCTAATTCTCACTGAGAGATTAGTTTTTTTAAAGGGACTGTTTTTATAGAAGTTACATATTTGGGAAATATTGCTGCTTCTGCTAAACTAACCAAATTGTTATTCTTGGCCCAAGTCAAAATTATTCATCTTTCCTGGCCAAAGATGTCTTTCTAGTGGCCTCATGTGACCCTGCGTGGGAAGCATTAGGTTCTAGTATAGTTTTCAAGTAAGTATAAAGGCAGGTGAAAAAAAAAAAACACACACCTGTGAATTCACTTCTATGCTTAGTGAATTTGTGGCTCTACTACAAATGTACCAGTTTTAGAGATTGTCAAAATAACCGTGCATGAAAATATAAGTGGAAATATTAGTATCACAGTCTAAAGCCAAACCATTCACAAAAGTTGACCTTACGAACTCACCTTAGTAAGCCCAACATCCCAGGAAACTGTGGCTGCCTCAAGTCTTTCTCAGTTGTGCAACTGCTATTTAAAATGGTAATCTTTGGGGTTTTCCTTGACGTAATTTTAAAGCTAAATTAAAATGGATATGGTTTAGCTTAGAAATTAAACAAAAAAATTTACAAAATACTCCAAGCAGATCTATCCAGTGCCATCATTACAGTTGTGCCTATTTTTATGATCAATTACTATGCTATTAGCAGTCTTGCTATCAGAAATGAATGTGGGGTTCTTTTGTTTGTTTTTTCTCATTTATAATTCTTCCACCTGAAATAAACAAGGAGGGATTAGGAATTGAGAAAATAGACATCATGTGTTTTTCTCTAGCTTTATTTATGTTATTTAACACCAAGGACATTTACAGGGAGAAAATAAGTCACAAAAGGTCAAGCTGAAGGAACTATGTGAAAATAGAAAGGACATCTTAACCAGTTGCCAAGAAATGAGGGAGAATTTGGAAGCCGGGAAGGGAAGATGTGGGACTGGTGTGGTGCCAGCTGGCTGAGACACCTCCTTCTTCCCCAGTGGCTGCCTCCCTGAAATATGCCCAATCATCTATTCATATCTCCCCTTCCTAAGCCCACGCTCTATCCTCATATCTATGTCCTGGTTTGCCTTATTGTGGGAATGGCTCAAGTTCTTATATCTATAGAAGTTTGAATTCCCAGCTTCTCTGAATATCTGTATGACATTTTGAGGGTTGCTTCAAAAACCCAATGAAATATGGCACCTGCTAGCTTTCTTTTGAGTCATGAAAAGTCTGTGGACATCAAAGAAGAAATACAGATGAGGATGAGTAAAAATTTATGAGGCAGAGCTTCACTTTTTGCACATATACTGTTAATAGGAAACATACTTTATCCCCAGAACTCTACCTTCAGTAGTTGGGAAAAAATATTTTAGAGTATTGTGTTACTAACGAGCTGTGCGACCTGCATCACGTGTTAATCTTGCTGAGCCATTTTAGTTACCGTAAGTGAACTTAACAATTCTACGTAAGAAATGTTGTGAGAATTGATTTAGAAGTTGTATAAGGGACCTAGGGAAGGGTCTAGGACAGAGTTGGCACCCAAATTATGTTGTCTCCCCAAAGTACAAAGCAAGCTACATACTGATGATTACAGTCATCAATGGATACTTCTGTATATGTGTGTGTATACACCTGTCTATGTAAATAATATGCGTCACCTAAAGGATTGAATCAGCTTAGGAGAAATCAAAGGACACAGCATCTAATCCCAGAAATGTACAGGGGCAAAGAACTGTATGAAAGCATTTTGGCTCTATAAGGGTCTATTAGAATCAAACAGATTCGGGGTCTCCTCTTGGCACCTATGTAACTTCAAAAATGCAAAATTCTGCTCCAAGTCATTCTTTACTGAATCTTGCCTGAACCTTAGACTCCCTCAGTTCTTCCTGGTTCAGGCCACGATGCACCCTGCACTTTGCATTTGCAGAAGGCATCAAAGCTACAGATCATGTTCTTTACCTGAATAATTACTTGCTTCCTCCATTGGCTGTAAGCCCTGTGAGAGTGAGCAGAGTTTTGAAATCCCTCTGCTTTCAATCGTTTTTGGCCTTTGGGTCTCTCACTGCAACACATTCCTCCCCAGGGACATTCTCTGTGTCTCTACTGACATCTCAGACTTTAACACACATCAAATCATTCAGGGGAGCTTGTTTAAACACAGTTTGCTGGACTCTAACGCCAGAGTTTCTGATTTGACCCAAAAGAACTTGCATTTCTAACAACTTCCTAGGCGACACTATCATTGCTGTTGCAGCTGTTGCAGGAACCACACTTTACATGTCTAGAGGCTGTACAGATACCTAGTTCCCCTGTGGGGAAGTAGCGTATTTTTCAAAGCACCACCAGCCAGTTTTAACCAAACTGTGATGCCTACGATGAAGTCTCTGTAGAATGCTGCTACTGCAGCTGCTTCTCACATTTAGCTATCTTAGATTTTACAAATAATGAAAATAATAATAATATTAGAAATTATACATTTCAACAATGGAGAAACCAACCACTTATTGAACACTGGCAACTGCTAGACATTGCTGAAGTTCCTGACACTGATGACCCCTCATTTGCATGGTGTGCATGGCTATCACCTTGCTAGATTACAAGCTCCCAGGGATAGCAGATGGAACCTTTATAACTCTCATAGCATCTAGCACAGAGCTCTCTTTATCACAGATGTTCAGGAGAGTTTTACCAAAGGAAAGAGTGAATACTGTATTGAAAGTTAAAAATAAATAAATGTAAGATTTTTATAAGTCACACAAGAATATTATATACTGCAACCATGCAGTAGAGGTGTATGTTGAACACCTACAATGGGCAAGGTTTTCTATAAAGTTGTGCTTTATATCAATCGTTATCTGCCATCTAAGAAAGGGAATAAGATGAATCCATAAATAATTACATCTCAAGATGAACACAAAATAAAACAACACCAACAAATTGCTATGAGAGTCACAGCTTAACATTAGGAAGATGGACCAGGAATAGTACATTGAAAAATCTCCTTCTGTCTTAAAGAAAACATTTATGGTTTTTGTTTTTATTTTGTAGAATTCTAGAATTTTAAAGCTGAGAAGTACCCTTAAATAAACTTTTACCTAGCCCTTTGATTTATGGATGAGGAATCCGAAGTTCTGCAAAAAGTAAAGACCCCAAGATCACATAGTGAAAACCCATGTCACTTGAATGCAATGACAGTGGTAGCATATGGAAATATTATCCATATAAACACTACTGGTCAGTGTTATATAGGAAGACCCAGAAATATGTATTTATATTGATTAAAAATTTAAGTGCCCTTTTACTCATTCGGGGCTCAAATCAGATTCATTTAGAGTTAGAAAATCTTTAAAGATCCACCTTTTTCAATAAAAACTGAAAATTTATTGCCAATGCTAAAAGCTCTGCAAGGTGGTATAACTTGCTCTAGACATAAATATAATTTTTCTTTTTCTGTACTTTTGGCAGAATCATTTCCTTTCTGCATATACCTGTATATACCTTTATATAGAAGCAGAATTTCAGATGCATTTGTCTACTTTTGAGGAAGAAAACATTCCACTGGGAGATTATGAAATGTGGTATTTTTGGAGCTTAGTTAAATAGATATATTTTGAAAGTGGAATATGAGGCATCCCATTAGAGTGGGTTTTCCTAAACATATCCTAACCCGTGATATAAACCAGAGGATACATGGCAAAAGTTTACAAAGATTCATTTATTCTAGATTCCTCTCTTAATGAGTTATATCATGGGCTTATCACAACTTGAAATAGGCATTTAAGATCATGGGTCAACAGAAGAGAGGAAGAAACACCAGATTCTGACTGTTCATAAAAAGAATATGGTAGCAAACAAAAGACTCAAACCAAAAAGACAAACTTGGGTGTGTGTGTATGTGTGTGTGTGTTTGTTTTTGTTTTTTTTTTTGACGGAGTCTTAACTCTATTGCTCTATCCTATAGGCTGCAGTGCAGTAGCGCGATCTCGGCTCACTGCAACCTCTGCCTCCACCTCCTGGATTCAAGCACTTCTCATGCCTCAGCTTTCCAAGTAGCTGAAATTACAGGCGCTTGCCACCATGCGTGGCTAATTTTTTTGTATTTTTAGTAGAGATGGGGTTTCACAATGTTGGCCAGGCTAGTCTTGAACTCCTGACCTCAGGTGATCCACCCGCATTGGCCTCTCAAAGTGCTGGGATTACAGGTATGAGCCACCGCACCTGGCCCCAAAAGAGAAACATTTTCTATGAAGCTGAAGAAAAAATGATTCTGAAGATAATAATTGTATTTTTCCGGCAGTTCATTTCTTCTCCAGGTGTTACTTTGCACATCAATATCAATTTGTGAATTTGCCTTATTGAGAAACACTCCAGGTATAGCTCACACCTGTATAACTTCACAGACACACCATTTGAGCTCCATGAAGTCCTATATAGTGTGGACCCACCTTTCAGGATGAAAGCTGACTCTAGAAATAGGCAAATCTTAATGAATTAGGGATCATCAAAAGTCCTTGACTCCCCCTAAATGTATTACTTTCAATTAGCTACAATGCTGACCTCCAAATCTACTTGGTTTCCTAATTCTACCATTAGTCATTCATTTGAGTTAGGTATTAACCATCAAAGGTCACCATTAAAATGTACACATGCTATGTGGAAGGGGAACGTGGAACATTAACATCCATTTACACATTTGCCTGGATTTATTAGGCTCATAAGCTGTCACTCGAGACCACAGCCTACAAGAAACAGAATGCACAGAACAGGTAAGTCAGCCTGGGGAGCGTAGGGGTCAGAGAGAGGGAGGGAGGGAAGGAAAAGGACAATAGAGTTAATGGAGTATATGCAAATATCAATGGGGCAGCCTGCAACTTGGCTAGCAGGAAATAGGCAGGAAGAAATTGGCAAACAAAATAAATTTCAGTAGGCTTGGTGTATTGTTCAAGCACATGAATCTCGAGAGATTCACTTCATTTTATTTTTTACTTGTAATTAGTGAGATAAATTCATAAATTGGGACCTTAGGACTCAAAAATCAAAGGTTCTAGGGATGCTTTACCAGGGTTTAGATTTCAACTGTGCATTTATTTGTAAATTAAGGTGTGTGCAATATATCCATTAGGTTGAATGCAAGACTACGGGCGGAAATCTGAACTCAAGTAATTTAATCTTTCTGCCTCATTTTATCCATCTGGAAAAAAAAATAGCTATAGCTATTTCCTACCAATTCTCACAGGGTTGGTACAAGATTTAAATGAGTTTCACAATCTTTTTTGAGATTCTCTAGAAGCTGCTTGCAATATATCAAAGTATTTAAACTGTGTTCCCCATTGTATAAATTCAAAGTACTTGTCAGCACCCCATGAATGTTTTACTAAGGTCACTTGAAGGAAACACACTTATTCCAGGTTTCTATTTTCCACTCTAATCTATATAGAGCAAAGTTTTTGATCCTATCAGCTGTTTGATCTTGTCAGTTATAATCAAGGAGTTTCCTATAAAAAGAAAGAAAGGGCTATGTACTCGTGGAGACTTTCAAAAGCACTGCGCTAAGAACCTGGGGGCTGAGGTTCTAGCCCCCTCACTTTTGACTGCCTGGGGCCACTGAGCAAGACCCTAAGACTCCCTTCCCAGTGAGATGGGGAAACATAATTTGGCCTGTGTCCAACTCTCCCATCTTCCCAGGTACTACTGTTTCTCTCACTCCCAGTGCCCTTACCCTGCAGGCCTTCTTTCTGTTCCTCAAACACTCAAGCTACTTTTAGCTTTAGGGTCTTTGCAGCTGCTATTCACACAGCCTGGTGCATTCCTCTGTCAGATCTTGGCCTAACTGACTCTTTCTTCTTATTCAAGTTCAGCTAAGAAGTCCTCTTTTCTGAAGCGATTTCCCTGACTGGCCGCCCCACTGCCAGGTTTTATTTGTTTCCCATCACCACGCCCTGCTTTTACTGCTTTCATAACCTTCAGCTGCTATTGGATATAATCTTACTTATTCATTTAGTTGCTGCCAATTCCCACCAGAATAGAATCTCCATGAAAGCAGGGGCCCTGTCTGTGTTTTTAAAACTTAAAAATCTAGCACTAAAAACAAACACACACACGCACAAAAAGCAACCTGCACACATCTTTCTCCTAGGCAAATAATTCTTGTGAAATTAATAAAGGATCTTGGCACCGAGAGTCACGTCACATAGCTTTTTTTTTTTTTTTTCAGCTGTGCTCCTAACTAGATCTGTGAGTTTAGTCTAGCTCATTCATGCTATGAGTGTGGATTCTTTATAGGAAGAAATGGATGCATGAGGCATAAGTGCTTCTGCTCTCCCCTGCTGCACCCATGATGAGCATCTTCAATTGTCACTCTTTCCCACAGAGCCAGATGGACCTTACCTGTTAACACAACACTCCAAGCAGCCAATCTTAAGAATTTATAGATGGCGTTGAAGATAAAAACGTTTCTGCTTCCACTTCATTAGATGATCTCTAGTGATCTTTTCAGGCTCTGCTCAACTATCTGTTACTTAAGACCACAACCAAAGATAATATATTGAAAGTTTCTCAAGTCAAATCAAAAGTGCCCAAATATTAGTTCCATGCCCCAGACCTAGAGAGAGGGCAGTAAGAGGTACCGCCACGGAATATAAGTTCACAAGGCCATAAGATGGCATGAATGTCTCAGAAAGACAACTCGTGATGATTATTTATTTATTTTCCTCCTCTTCCGAATTTCTAGAAAGGCTAGATAAGATTTTCCAACATTCTGAGGAACAGTAAACTTCACTTTCATGCTTTTTTCCTCGATTCAGATTTCAGAGGTTACAGTCAGTAGGACTTTGCTGGAGTCCAAGTAGTAGGAAGTTCCTTGGCCGGGCACGGTGGCTCACGCCTGCAATCTCAGCACTTTGGGAGGCTGAGGTGGGTGGATTATGAGGTCAGGAGTTCGAGACCAGCCTGACCAACATGGTGAAACCTTGTCTCTACTAAAAATACAAAAATTAGCTGGGCACGGTGGCACACACTTGTAATCTCAGTTACTCAGGAGGCTGAGGCAGGAGAATTGCCTGAATCTGGGAGGTGGAGGTTGCAGTGAGCCAAAATCGTGCCACTGCACTCCAGCTTGGGAGACAGAGTGAGACTTCATCTCAAAAAAAAAAAAAAAAAGAATTTCCTTATTCATCCCTGCTTCCCCTCATCTCCTACGGTCTCCTCATTGTTACCAGCCTCACCATCTCTCAGTGGGGCTTTTCCAGTTTGGCCTTTTATTTAGCCTTTTCTGGCTTGGTCTCCCAATTTTTCCTACACACACACACACACAAGACTGCAGTTTATAAAATACAATTTCTACCTTTCCAATCATATCACTCGCCTACCGAAATCTTTCAGTGGCTTTCTTTCCGTTTCAATGAAACACCGACACTCTTTAATGGGATTTGCAGAGTCCTTCTTAACCAGGGCATCTGTGGCATTTGCCTTCCTCTACACCATCCTGCCTGGCCTACCCTCCCTCCATGGCTCACTTCTCTTTCTCTGTGTTTAGCGTTCTCTATCCCACCCTAGTTGGCTTGGCTCTGCCTATGAAGCTTGACTTCCACATCTCCTCTCCTGAAGACCCTCTCTATCTCCAATCCCCATTCCCAGTTTGGGATGGAGGTCCCCTTATGCAAACATAATACCCTGTGTCTACACTAATCACATTTCTTGTCACGATCTCTTGTATCATATGTCACTTTCTCTCTTCCATCAGACAGGGTTCTTAGAGAACACACATGCTGGGTGGTTCATCTCTGCCTCCTCCATGCCCAGCACAGTGACCATCCACAAAGCAGGTTGCTATGGTTTAAAGGTGTCCCCTCTGAAATTCAGGTGTCAAAACAATAGCCAATGTGATGATAGCAAGAGGCAGGGCCTTTCATAAGTGCTTAGGTCAATAGCGAATGTGATGATACTAAGAGGCGGGACCTTTAATAAATGGTTAGGTCATGAGGGCACCTCCCCTCAGGAGTATGATTAGGGCCCTTACAGAAGAGGCTTCACACATTGCAGCATCAGTCAGGGTTGGCCCTCCCACCTTCCACCAAGTGAGAACATAGCACTCCTCCCCTCCAGAGGATGCAGCCCTGACCAAACCACTGAACCTCCTGGCACTTTGATCCTAGACTTTTCAGCCTCCAAAACTGTGAAAAGTGAATTTCTGTTTTTTATATAATACTCAGTCTCAGGTATTTGATTACAGCAGCACAAAAGGGACTAAACCTGGATTACTAGCAAATTTTTAAAATGTGACCTCTTTCCGGCTTTGAGGGTCTGCCCATCTCTGAACTTTTTTTTCTCATTGCATTAAATCACCACCACCTAGAGAGTGCGCGCTATCTGCTATACACTCAGCCTGAATTTTAAATGTGTGATTTTTATTATAAAACACTTTCAAAGTTATGTTGCAGGCAATTTTTTACATACTTTAGTAATAGTAACTAATCATATCTGTATTTGAAGTATTACTAATGTCATCATTTTTATAGATGAGGAAACTGAGGCAGAAAGAAACCAAGTAACTTGTCAGGGTGACACAGTTAACAGGGAGTGAAGTCAGGGTGTGACCCAGGTGGTTCTTGGAATGGAAGCATTTGTGTACAGACGCAGGAACGATGCCTGGCTGAACCCCCTGATGACTGTATTAGGTAGAACCGATTATTAGAACTAGCCAAGTCTTTGTCAGCTTTTTCTGCCTTCACAATCAAGAAGCCTTCCTTCCAATACTATTTCCTGAAGTCCTTGTTAAGAATAAAAAAGGGATGGCTGAGCACTCACTCCCTAAGAAAGGCTGGGAGAAGACAAAGCAAGATGCACAGAGCTCTGCACGACCCTTGCTAGGCAGCATCTGCTCCCCTCCTTTCCCCTTCACTTGTGATATATTGGCACATAAGCAGCATTGATACTCATGAGAAAAATTACAGTCATCAAGGTTATCTCCCCAAGAAGCAACTCTCTTTCTTTATTAATATGCTTCAGATTGTTGCAACACTACAAAGCCAAAAATAAGTTTTCTTTGATCAATAAATTGTAGGCTGAGAAAGAAAATACTAATTTTCCATTTCTTTGAGACCCAGCACTAATATATAACTGAGCTTTCCAAAAGGGTTCTCAGAAACCTGACATAGAATTATCTGAAATTACACTTGACTATCCCTACGAGATCATTCTGTTCTCTGCCACTTTAGAGGGGTGTCTTCTGGACTTGGCAAGCGTTTTTTATAGAATTCTTTGTGTACAGATATATTTTTTCTATTTCAGTGCAAGCTGGGTAAAGAAAGCATAATACATCTCTAAGTCCGTCTCTAAGAGAAAGATTGTTGAGTTCTCTCTCTCCTCTGTCAGTTTTAGGCATCAAAATGTGCCTCTTTCCCCTCCAAGAGAAACTTCATTTTTAATCTAACGTAGAGAGGGATATCGGTGCTTTCTTTTCAGGCAATAAAATGTATAGAATATCAAATAGCCTACAAGCTGGAAGTATACTATGAATAACTATGAATAGTCATCATAAAATAACAGCAACTATACTGGAGGCTCATTTAATCACATAAAAGAAAATACATTTTTAAAATCAAAGAAGTAGCATTGGATAGTAGAAAGAACCATATAGAGGCTTGAATCTAGGATTAGAACTGTGGTGTTTCTTTTGCCTATGGTGTGGGTGACTCATTAAGCTTCACAAGACTTACCTGGTTGCCTAACTTCTAAAACTATGGTTCTTAACTAGGGTTGATTTTGTCTCACGGGGACATTTGGCAATTTTGGACACATAGTCACAACTGGGTGAGGGAGGAGCAGGGGAGGATCCTGGCATCTAGTGGGTAGAGGCCCAGAACGATGCCAAACATCCTATTAGCCATGAGATGCTCTCCCACAACAAAGAATTATCTATCTACCTTACAGTGGTAATAATGCTGATGTTGAGAAAACCTCCTCTAAAATCTGTAGGTGATGACTTCTAAAAAGCCTATCATCTGTGGGATCCTAAGAGGTAAGGTCCAAACACCAGACCCATTCATCCTCTCTAATTTCCACAAGCACCAGGGATTTTGGTTTTTATCATGTTCCCCTCTATGCTTTTATGTTAAGGCTTCTTAACCCCTATGAGGAAAGGTCACAGTAAAGAGTTAACTGATTCAGTGAATCATTTAACAGATATTTATCGAGAGTCTTCAACATTTGAATCATTTTGCAAGGCCCCAGGTATACCACCACGAAAAATGGAGGCAGCACTTAGAAGCATGCCTGAGTTCCCATCTGCACTATCTTTAAAACTAATTTCTGGATTCAGTGGGTTAAATTCTTCAAGAACCCTGAACTGCATTTGAATAATGAAAACTGATTCACCACCATGCATACTACAATAGTTATCACATAAAACATTCTGGCGGCAAACTTTAAATTCTCAGTAATTTCAAAGACAAGATAGCCTGAACGTTTGTTTTCCCAGACACATGTTGTGAAATTAATTACAATACAATAAAGTCTTCTAATGTCAGGCTAATTGAAAGGCCAGATGAGTGGAAAGAAATGTTTGAATTATTAGATATCTGAAGGCAGTAGTTTCGTGTTATTTCACATTCCCAAAGCACTTCTTTTTCCAGTCCTGAAACAGGTATCTACTGCTCATTATTTTACCTTCTTCACAAGTGAGGAAATCGAGGTTCAGAGACAGGATATCCTGAGCCAAGCTACCCAAGGGTTGGAGTGAAGGATTACTTTAATTTAATAATTCAATCCTAATGATTTATAACTATCGTACCAAAGAACTAGCTCAAGCGATGGCCCGGTGACAGTCACTGAAATGCACCACTCACATCCTCCACTGCAGGGTGCAACATTCCGAGCTGCTGTCTCCCTCAGCCCAGTACCACATTCACACAGAATTCTTGCTTCCCCTGGAATGTTCCCAGCCAGTGACTGTGCGGTCCCCATCCTACAGGACATGAGTTTCCTCCAACAGATAACTTTGGCTGGAGGCCGCTGCAACAGCCTGGCCGAAACTTTCTTGGAACTGTACTGCAATCTGAGACTTGCTCCTTAATCTGCCTTCCTTCCTCTCCTTCTGTCACAGGTGACAGACCTACATTATGGTCTGAAAGCTTTCCTTGCTACGCCTACTTCCTTCTCCTTATCCTTCAAAGTCCTTTCTTGCAATAAATCTCTTGCATATACAATCCCTTCTCAGCATCTGCTTCTCAAAGAATTTGAACTAACCTACGCCTTTTCTGTCCCAGGCAGAAATAAACATTCTCAGAGTGCTTACCATGTGCTAGACAGTGTGCAAATTGTTTTAAAAGTATCTCAGTTAATACTCACAACAGTCCTATTAGGTGTGCATGTGTCATTATTCTAATCTCTTAGCTGAAGAACTACCCCAAGATCTCTCAGTTATTTTCCAGCATCCTAGCCTTTAAACATAGAGGGTCTGATAGTGTAGGCCCAAGTTCTCTTAACCACCATTTTATATTGCCCAAACCAAGTTTATTTATGAAAAGTAAACATCACTACTAAAGCCTATTTAAATTCACCCCCCAATTAAAATTCTTTTTCCCCCAACACTGCTTGTGCTATTTTTTCTTATGCTATAATTTATTTTCTATTTTTAAGCTTATTTTTGGATTCCCAAATAATGCATGGACATGTTCTTATTGTAACAGAATCAAACAATACAAAGGCAGAAATACTATTAATAACCAAGTAACTACTGACCATAGCTTTTAAGGAGGTGAATTTCAATGAATAGTTCTTTTACTGAATTAGTTTTTTTGTTCCAAATGAGTCAAGTTTAGTGATATTTGAACTTATGATTTGAATTTTGGTGTTTGGCTGAGAATAAATGATGAGGACTTGAGGGACCGTGGGTGCCCTGGATTTTAAGGAGAATACCCAGAGGAAAATGCGGCCCTTAATATCAAGAATAAATGCACACAGCTGCAGTGAGGAGCCAATCTTTTAAAGGAGATGAAATGTCAACGCAGGTGCCCTCAGAATATTTTTTTAACGCTGAAGTGGAAATTTCTCCCTTCTCAGAAATCATTTTGTAGACACAGAGTCTAGCCCAGCCTCTTGAATTAGACACCTACAACCAGCCCCGGCAGCCTAACTTCTTCGGAGCCTCCTTCCTGTGATCTTTCTTTTATTGTGCAAATTCAACTTTGGTCACCTACACACTCTTCTGTAACAAAAGTTTCTTATTTTTAAATGTATGATCTTGGATCTCAGCTTCAAGGTCTTCCTGGAGTTTAGCGGGGATGACTTTGTTATTTGCAAATTCGGGTTGACTCCTGTACTCTCACTTGACGCTAATGCCCTTTACTTCTCATTCAAAGTTTTAGAATATCTTCTCTCAGCAAACAGAGAAAGCATGGGTAAGGCAGCATCCCCTTCTCCACTGCCACATTTCAACTTGATCTTTTCACTCTCTCTGTCAAATTCAAATGTCACTCCACTATTCATGTGTATGTGGAGGACTCTAATATACACCTCTTTGGCTTCCTTCAAAATTGCTTCAATTTCTCTGAAGTCAAAGGCCTTTTCAAGCTTTGGAAATTATCTATGGAATCCATGAACATGACTTAGTACACAATACACATGCTGTTGAGGGTTCAAGAGAAAAGACAGAAGGTAAAGTTTTTTTAAAAAAGAAAGCAAATAAAGGTTTAACTTTTTAAAAGCAACAAGTAAAAATCAAAGGAATATTTAATTAGGACTTTTTTGATGAAAATTTGTAACACATGTGGGTAAGACGGCTGAATAATTGTTCCTTCTTGTAGAGATAAATTCTCATAGTTAATTTTAACTGATATCTCTTCTAGGAGATAGGAGTAATTATTTTCCTGATAATACAAGTGAAGCTTCAGTAAATGTAGCTCTATACATAGTCTTCCTAAAGACTACTAATAGCTATGGGAAACACTCAAAGTGTTATTAAATGAAAATGGCAAGATTCAATACTGTATATATACTATAAACTCAATTTTGTCAATGTGGATGAATACAGGAGAGACAAAAGAAAAACATCTCAAGAAAAGCAAAAACCCTAAAAGTCTTTCTGAAAATTGATGTGGCTCTTTTGGTGGTTGACTGGGGAAGGGAGAAGTCATAACATTGAAAGACTGAGATCCATTGTTTAGGTCTAAGGAAGGCTGCAGGTCATCTCTCTTCTGGCCACACCCTTTAGAGGAGTGCAATGGAGACCTCAGCTTGCTCTAATGGACACATTGCATATACTGATTTTTACAACTCTATTTATGCCTCATGAAGCTTGTGAACAAAACTGACAGTTGTCTACAAGTTTTATTCTCACCGTCTTTGAACCCATTCCTCATCTTCTAGGACAAAGGATCAGATAGTTAACCATGGTTACCTTTGGATGTGAAGAGGGAAAATATCCCCTTATATTTTATAAATTTTCTATGCATATGTATTGCTTTTGTCATCAAAATATCATAAGGTAAAATAAAAGACTACAGAAATTTTACATAAAGTTAGAGGAGTTTGACATTTCCCATGTATTTAATTTTTTTTTTTTTTGACAGGATCTCACTCTGTTGCCCAGGCTGAAGTGCAGTGGTGCGATCATGGCTCACAGCAGTGTCAGCCTCCCAGGCTCAGGTAATCCTCCCATCTCAGCCTCCCAAGTAGCTGGGACTACAGGTGCATGCCACCATGCCCAGTTAATTTTTGTACTTTTTTTTTTTTTGTAGAGACGGGGTTTCGCTATGTTGCCCATGCTAGTTTCAAATTCCTGGGCTCAAGTGATCTGCCTTCCTCAGCCTCCCCAAAATGCTGGAATTACAGGTATAAGCATCTCTCCAAGCCTTATTTAACGTTTTCAAAGCATGAATTCACTAAGCATTCATTCAGTGCAATCCAAGAGACAGACGCAAAACAAGGACCCTGGCTCTGTCATTGCCTTCCCTTTGCAGCTCTCACTTCTTTTCTCCCAAACAACTAGATTATACCATTAAATCCCCCTCTTTGGTAATACTCCATCTTCAATTAATATTTTGAGCCCCTCGTCAATAACTTAACTCCTAGTCAGTGACATGGCTTCTCTGTTTCCCACTCCCCTTGATTCCAACACATTCTTTCCTGAAACTGCATTTTTGTCAACTCATCTAATGCTGGCTCCAACTCCCTTACATACACACCTCTTTTAATGTATGAGGATTTAAAAGCACAGACACTGCTTTCCAAAGAGCAATATCCTTCTCTCTGTCTTCTACCCTTATTATGATGTGCCAATTTGATTATGATGCCCTTGGAAAGAAGCCATTGTCATGATACTCTATCTATCTAGTCCACATCTCTTGATGCCACACCTCTACTCTAATTGCTCCATTCATACTGCGAATTTTCCAATCTTTCGTTAGGAAAGCTCCCTGGAATTTCAGAAGAGCAGCATGATGCCAGATTGTATGGATTGGAACATTGTCAATTCGTGAGATTCAACTGGCAATATTAAAGAATTAATTATAATGAAAATGCAAAGAAACAGAATTTCAGTGAATTCCATCTGGGAACAGTCTTTTCATAGGCCTCATATAATTTTTTGATCCAACTTAGTCTCCTGTTTTTCTCTTTTGTTCATGTAATGTGAAATATAGAATACTATGAGATAGTGGACCTAAAAATTTGATACCAGTTCCAACTCCCAGATTTTGAATGATTCTCAAAACAATTGATGACTCCAAAAAGGTAACTGTGTATCTATGTATCTAGCCTACATTTCATGTGTACATGAAAGTTATTCGCCCAAAGCCTGCCTTATATCTCTATTACTCTAAGATGTTACTACATAGAGAAGGACTGGATATGACTCAGTAGGAAACAGCTGAAAATTTGCACATCTTTTACTGAATTAAAACAGCTATTAATCTCAGTGGGAAGAATCCATTTCCATTTACCACAGTGTGTGAAAAGGGGAAAGACAATGGTATTCATGCCCTGCCAAACAAAATTCTTTGCTGTTTACCTGAATGATTTTTTGGGTACCCTGGCTCATCTCTCATGTTTAGGAACAATGATGAAGTTGTTGCCAGGAAAACAGCTTCCGTGTGTCATATATGGATTAGCCTCCTCCTTGCCCTGCAAGTTCACTGTCAATCATTTTAATGTCCCAGCCTAACATACATTTTGCAGTGTGTATTTTGGTGTCAGCTCACAATATGGCAGAATAAAGAAAAAAGTGACAAGGGAATTGATATCCGGTTGATGTCGAGGCATGCAAACATACGGCCAAGTGAACAAATTAATAAATTGAATGCAGAGATTAGGGAACACATTATTTCTATTAAGTAATTTGGATGAGGCATCATAGGAGGGAAGAAAACAGTAAGAAAGGAAATGCTGCAGACAGATTCATTCAATAATTTAATTGTGCTAGTGTGTAAAACAGTCTCATAAAATTATCACACCTCATCTACTGTAAACAGATTATATTTGAATGTAAAGATTTATTTAAAATGTCTATGTTTTAGGATTTCTGTAGCTCAAGTAAAGAGACAGAACTAAAGTACAGAAAGTTTGCATTTATTGTTTGGAGTGTAGACTGTGTATATATTTTAATAAAAACAACATTAAATGTGAACACTAAACATACAGCAGATGAGAAACTTGAGCCTAGAGAAGGGACTTGGAGTATCTCTTATTTATAGAAAATGGCTGTGAATTCCTGTTGTTCTTTTTTTGTTTATTTTTGTTTATGTTTATTTGTTGAGATGGAGTCTCACCCTGTCTTCCAGGCTACAGTGCAATGGCACCATCTCGGCTCACTGCAACCTCCACCTCCCGGATTCAAGCAATTCTCCTGTCTCAGTCTCCCAAGTACCTGGGATTAGAGGTGCGCATCACCACGCCCAGCTAATTTTTTGTATCTTTAGTAGAGATGGGGTTTCACCATGTTGGCCAGGCTGGTCTTGAACTCCTGACCGTGCGATCCGCCCACCTTGGCTTCCCAAAGTGCTGAGATTACAGGCATGAGCCACCGCACCCAGCTATCCTGTAGATTTTCTTTGTGCAACAGGCCCTTCCTACATGTTACCTAGACCTTTGGATTTAGCTGACACTACAGGATATCACTTTATTTTTTTTTTTATTCTTTGTATTGTAATGAATAACCAGATTTTCTAATAATAACCATATCAGTGAACAAAAGTATTATAGGTACAGATTAAAACTCAACTACTTATATGCATCAGTAGTTAAAACTGGCATCGTTAAGACCTCGCTCAAGGTCCAATTGTAATATTTTGATCTCTGGGTTATTAAAGAACTACAGCAAACCAATTTACTGATTTTATTCATAAATGGGAACAGAACCAGGTAGCTATACCTAAATAAAACAAAATATAAAGGGATGTTTGCAGAATCATTTCTTCAAAGGAATTGAAAGTAATATAATGTATTTAAAATATTCTATGAAAATACAAATTCAGTACTTTTTGTTACTCAAAATTCTTTATTTCTTTGCATCTTTCCCAAAGATGCTCATTCAAGGAGTTACTCATTTTGAGAAAGAAAGAGACAGAGAGAACTCAGAATAATCTATACTGGAGCAAAGCAACCAATCAAACAAAAGAATGCACTTGCCTATCATATTTCTGTCTTTTTCTAATGATGAATGCAAGTACAAATTCTCAAATACCGAAAAATAAGTGCATGAGAAATGGCCATGTACAAATTTTCCATTATATAGATGTCTCTTGTCTTTTTCTGAGCCTCCAAAAATGTTTTGATTATAAGCAAATAAAACAGTATGGTTTTAGCTTACAGGAACTGAGATTTAAAACAGTGAAGATCCCAAATAAGAGAATCAAATCAGGTAATGTCCAATGCAATGAAGCTGGTGAGTGGCAGAGATGGAGTCCAGTTCTTCTTCCAATGTATTCTGGAAATATTTTTGCTCTGATGTACTTAGTACCCAATCAATTAACTGTATATTCTAGGAATACATATGCTGAATGCCTACAATATGTACATTGGCTCATAATATAATTAGATTAAATGAGTTCTAGCATTGCCAGAGAACTGGGGGTGGGAAGGGCCTTTTAAAACTTTGGTTCTTCATTGACTGCTATGAATCTTTTCAAGATAGGATGACTTTGGTGACACACCTAAATATATCTATTCTTTGTTCTTTTGATCTCTGACAAATGGAACTGGACTATCTTTGTTAGAGGAAGCATGCCTCCAGCCCTTTGTACATTGTTATCCCCCAGTACACAAGACTAGGGATGAAAAAGGTAAATAAAAACTGTTTTATTTTATCTGATATATGAAATCTAAAACTTAGACTTTGAGATTCATCGCCAGATTCAGTGGTGGACAATTTGACCTAAAAATGACTAACCAAAGGTTAAAGATGGAATTACCACTTCTCTGCTGGGAGCCCTCGGTCTCCCCACCCATGCACCCTGCCTTGCCAGATGCTGGTTAAGTATTCTGGTAAGGGCAAAAGAAATTGACAGGAGACAACTTAGAAAGTTACTCTAATCAGGAGTGTATAAGGTTCTTTATATAAGCCACTCTTAAGAAAATAAGACTTTTCCTAATTTAATGTCATGAGATTACACCATATGGCCAAAAAAATTCTCAAATATTCTTCCAGACAAAAGATTTTTGCCTCCATTTCCATTACTGTAAACCCTAAGGACCACACTTGAGATAGGCATGGGGAACATAATAGATACTAATGTTCTATGTCAAAATTGGGGAAATTCTGGTACCATAATGAAACATTGAAAAACTGAAGAACGGATGTTCCATTCACTTTTATCATTAGGATGAACATGAGAAGTGGGTTGTATTTAAGGGGTTTATAGCATTTGAATTTGGGTAAGCCAGCCTTCATAAATAACGTTATATTTTTGTTCAATGCTCAGGACTGCTCTTCAGTTTTTAAATAAAATATCAACTTTCTGTTGTATGCAAAATTGGTCCATATATGGCTAATAGAGAGAAACAAATAATAGTTTCAGAAATCTTTTAAGCAGAGCCAAAACTACTTTTTCTTGGTGAACATTTCATTACTCAACATCCATTTTATCAAACGAGAGCTGTTCAGTTATAATTAGTTCTTGGGGGTTCTGTCCTCTTTACTTAAAAAAAAATTAAAAGCTTTTAAAAGTGTTCTATTTGCCCATAAGGTCTAACTGTATTAAACAGATAGTGCCTTACCATTTTCTAATATACAGTAAAAATACCATAAAGTTTTGCAATTAGTTAAAAAGTCAAAAACTCAGCAAGAAGTCCAGTTTTTCCTCTCAACTATCTGTTAATGAAGGTTTCAACGTTAATTGCCTTTTCATTAAAAATTCCTCAAAACCCTTCCGTACAAAATCAAATTAGCTACTAAGCTTTGGAACAATCACTGTAATTCTGTTGTAGACTCCCCAGTTCATTATTTGGATTGGTAAGATTAAAGAGAAAGCGTGTGCCTTTCAGACACTCCAAAAGATTGACTTTAAAATATTTTGAGTTATTTTGGAGCTTTTTTATTCAGGCCTTTGCTGAAAAAAAAAAAGTCACAGTAGGCAGAATCCCATTATCCTGAGTACTGATTTTAAAATGGCTACAGTATTGTAGAGCTATGCCCATGCCCGCTAAGTCTTGCCTGTGGGAGTGGTGCTTTTGTGTATCTGTTGCTGCAAAAATGAGAGCCTACTCATGTAAGGCACAAGGCACCCAGCATTCTTCTTGTTCTGGACAAGGACTTCATCTCTGACTTAACTCTGGGAATTCCTGGCCAATTACTGATGAAGCTGCAGATTTTCTTTCTAACAGTCAGGATAGTTACAGTATAACATTACTGAATTATAAACGGAGCAATGCAAGTAGGGTATGTAGCACAGTGCAAGGCCCTAGGCTGGCTTTTGTGGGAAAGGCAAAGATAAGCCTTGCATTCAAAATACCCACAGTGGCCAGGTGTGGTGGCTTATGCATGTAATCCCAGCACTTTGGGAGGCCAAGGTGGGTGGATCACCTGACGTCAGGAGTTCGAGCCCAGCCTGGCCAACATGGTGAAACCCCATCTCTACTAAAAATACAAAAATTAGCCGGGCATGGTGGCAGGCACCTGTAATCCCAGTTACTTGGGAGGCTGAGGCAGGAGAATTGTTTGAACTCGGGAGGCAGAGGTTGTAGTGAGCCGAGATTGCTCCAGTGCACTCCAGCCTGCGCAACAGAGCTAGATTCTGTCTCAAAAAACCAAAACCAAAACAAAATACCCACAGTCAAGTAAGAGAGAAATAATGTGTATGGATGACTACAGCAAAAGCAGAGAGAACAAAAGGTCTTAAATAATATCCAGAAGTGAATAAAGAGGAAAGGATAAGAGTAAATAAAGAACAGAAATAAACATCCATTGGCTGCCCTCTGTGGACCAAGTCTTCTGCTGGGTACTTTTGAATAATTTCACATCAAAGACAAGGTTGGACTATCCATGAAACCTCTGCAGAAGTTGCTGTTGTGAACTGGATGTCTTGTGGCTGAATCAGATTTGAACGTTTTTATATGAATATGGCTTAAGGGTATAGACTTTTGAGATAAGCAAGGATTTCAATTCTTGCTTGACATTGGACAATTAATCTTACCTCTCCAAGCCTCAGTATTCTCACTGGAATATGTAAGTGATAATACCTATTCCTCCAGATGTCTCCAAATTTTTTATTTAACTGAAATAATTTATGCAAACCTTAGCCCCAAACCAGACACATTCTCAAAAATTCTTATCTAATAAATGTGAAAGGAACGAGAGATTGTCTTTATTTGTCAAATCTCATCCCAACACATCATTTTGAAGATTAATAAATTTTTTTAAAATACAATGATAACCCTCTAAATCTTTATTCCTTTCTCTGTACCTCTCCTGGACTCAGGATCCATATTTACAGCACACTCGTTTACTGATCCTAGAGTCACATTCTTTACATTCAAAATCAAATATATCTACTCCACCACTAACAACTTGTTTCACTCCCTCACTCCCTCCCTCCCTCCTTCCCTCTCCCCTCTCTCTCTCTCTTTCTTTCTCTCTCTCTGTTTCTATCTTTCAATGAAGTTTCACTCTTGTTGCCCAGATAGGAGTGCAATGGTGTGATCTCCATTACAGGTGCGCACCACGACGCCTGCCTAATCTTTTTGTATTTCTTAGTAGAGATGGGGTTTCATCATGTTGCCCAGGCTGATTTTAAACTCCTGAGCTCAAGCAATCCACTCGCCTCAGTCTCCTGAGGTTCTAGGATTATAGGCGTGAGTCACTGCGCCTGGTTTCTCCATCTCCTCCTTCTTCTTTCTGTTTCTTGCATTTTTAGTCTATATCAACAGCACTGTCATCTATGCAATTCTGCAATTTTTGCCAGTTTCTCCCATGCCCTTGTTCACTATAGATGTCCAGTCCCTGATTTTAACTGAGAAATGTCTTTTGGATCCTTTCCTCCCCCACCATCTTCACCCCTATTGCCAGGGCCCAGCTCAGGCTTTCACTGCCTTCACCTGCAGAATAGCACTTGTGCACCAACGTGAGCCCTGACGAGGACTTCTTCCCTGCTCCAGTTCGTTTCACACTACCACCAAAGCTGGTATTCCAAAACAGAAGTTGAGTCACGTCAGTCACCTGCTTCAAATATTCAGTAACTCCTCAGTACCTCTAGAATTAAGTCAAAATTCCTTAGTCTATCAGAAGCTTTTTGACTCCAAATCACCTTTCTAGCCTCATTTCCCAATAAGCGAAGCCCTTCCTCCTGGCAATAGAGGTTATTAATCATGCACTCAACATGCTCTCTGCATTTCTCATTTCTATACAGATCTTGCTTTTTGATTTCCACTTTATTCTTAGGATACAGTTGAAATGTCATCTGACCCTAGATAGTCCCTCACATCCAGTGGTAGAGATTGCTCCCTCCTTTGGAGTCTATCACTGTATGACCTCCTGAACTTCAGTTTACTCTTCCATGGAATGGAACTAAATGATTCCTGTCCCAAAAAGAGGACAGTTTGAGAGCCAAATGTAGCAATGTTTATTTAATACTGGAAAACTATAAATCAATATAGAAATAGAACCAGGAAGGGAGCCAAGAGCTTTATAGACATTATCTCATTCAATCCTTAAATATTAAACAGATAGCCACAAGTGAAAGGAAGTGTATTCTTATTTTAAAAAGAAAGCAAGAGAAAATGAAAAAAAAATCTTTCGATTCACATCATTTTTCATTCATATTATAATACTTCACATTTCTCAAAGCTGCTTGCATACACATTCCTCCTTTGATCACTTTCTTAAAAATCATATTTTGTACTAACCTAATAAGACTTAATTACTTGACTTCAGCTTGTCCATTGTATAGCACCATAGGCTGTTCACCAGCTATCTAAAATTATGTGTAACTAGGCGTGGTGTTAGAGTCACATATGAAGGGTTAAAATGTGTTAATTAATTATGTAAGTCAAAATTCCTCAGGAGCCTTGGGGCAAAGGACCAATTCACAGAGCAGAGAGAGAATGAAAAAAAAGAACCTAATTAGGTATGTAATTAACTCTTTCAGTGATGGGGTGATAACATCTACAATAAAAGCGTTATGGATATGTTGAACAACCAGCCAGGGTAGCACTTGAATGTTTTGAGAATACAACCAACACTGACACAAGAATTTAGCCTCTTAAGCCAAAAATTATAGACTCATTTAAACTACATCAGTATGCTACAAACATTTAGTGACCCTCCACAATTGAGTCTACTTTTTCCCCGTAATTAAACGCATTTTATCTCTATACCTTGAAATACAGTGTCTGACAAAACACGTTTTCTCCATTGTTTTTGATATACAGCAAATCTAAAATAATTCAAAGGAAAAATGTGCTTTGTGGAAGTAGCTTATTTCATTCTGGAGACTAAATGCATTTGCAGAAAGGATTACATTTTGTTTGGCAATTTATTTTATTGACAAAACATATTTCATCACATATTCCATCACATTCAGTAGACAAATGCATGTTGTCAAATACCCTATTTCCTGCTTTTGATGAAAAACACATATTTTTCAGATTCCACATATTTTTTAAATGATGAAGTTCTACAGATAAGCTCCATTTGCTATAATTTTGCCTGAGGTGTCTAGATTTGGATTCTAGCCAAGGTATATGACTTCTTCTTCTGCTGTAATGTAAATTAACCTCATAGGGAATATTAATGTCCATCTTCACCCATAAAAATATCAAAATTCAGTTTACACTGTAATCATTATGATAGGATCCTATTGTCTAAACATAAAACTCAAATGGTTCCAATACACTCACTAGCCACTAAAAGGCAATTACCCTTTACAAGGTAAGGCACATACAAAGTAAATATTTAATCTAACCTATTTGTATATCTGTTTAATGTTGGTAATTCAATTATTGTGTGTCCTTTCCATATTTGCCCTCATTCCTGATGTATGTATTAAATTATGAATAAGTTCTTAGAGGTCAAGAAACGGAGCTGTGTAATTTATTCTGAGGAACACTCAGCACAGTGCTTTGAGAAAACAAGTGCTTAACAAATTCTTCTTTGTGGCACAATGGTAATGACTCTTCCTAGCCAAAAATCTCTTATTGCCAAAACACATTGTCTCTTTTCACATCCACAATTATTTAATGAGTACCCACCACGTAGCAAGCACTATACAAATCTTAAGGATGCCGAGACTGATAGCCACAGTCTTGACCTCAAAGGGCTTACAATCTAATAGGCAGAGTAGGTATGAAAATAAACAATTATGGTACAGGGTGATCCAGGCAATAACGAAGTTTGCACTGGGTTCCTATGCAGCACAAAGGTAGGAGAGATTAACACTGTCAGAGTATTTGGTAAGTTGACATGAGTAGAGTTTCAAGACCAAACAAAAGTTTGCCAGTGGGTATAGAGGAGAGAGGCATTCCAGGGTGGGAGAAACATATGTTGTGATGCAGAGGCAAGAAATGTGTGTGCATGCGTGTGTGTGCGTGTGTGTGTGTGTACACACACACGCACATGTGGGTAAACTCATTGTTTTGTCAGTATGCTATTGTGTAAATGATGTGGGGAATCTGCAGGATTTGACATTGAAGAAATTGACAGGGCCCTCAGGGGACTTATATTCCAAGGAGTATAAATTATCTTATAAAAGCTTTGGAAACAGCACTGCTAGTTTAAACATGGTCAGATTCACAGGGAGAATGGATGGGATGGGTATACAGAAGTAATATGAAAGCACATAACAAATTAGAAGTCTGTTGGGGTGCTCCAAGAAACATACAGAAAATAAGTGCTTAACAAATTCTATAGGTTTCTTGTGCGACCTAAGATAGTAGTGATGTAAACAGAATGCCAGGATTCTAGAGATAATTCAGGTGTGAAATATACAGGGCTATATCCAAAGGGTTAAGAAGGAATGTGACTCCTAAGCTTCTGCTCTGTGATCAAATTTGAAAACTAGATATTTACAGTTTTTCATAGTCCCTGAACTCCTTCTATGAATACAGTCAGTTAAAGAAACCTCCCAAAACTTTATTCAGACTTTCACTTACACACTAAGTCCATTGGGAAAGCTGACCCTCAGAGTCAGATACCATAAAATATTAGAAAGGTATAGAATACAAAGAGATATTTGTGCTCCTCTGGTTTTCAGATAAAACAATACCTACCCAAGTCCAAAATCTATTTTAAATGGTAGTTTTATACAGAGAAATAGCAGTGGACTGTACCATAAAAGACTTGGTCCTAAGAGAAGCTCTTATCTGTCATGGGGTCTTGAACAAGGTCTTTGATTCTGCATAACTCAGCTATATGATTTGCACATAGGATAGCTCCCTGTCCTATATGTTTAACTCAGTCTTGAAGTGACTGTCAAATATTATAGCTGCATGTCATCAAAGAAAAGTGAAGAGCCTTACAGATCTAAGCAATATAGTTCTAAGGAATTATTATTATTAGGCCGGATGCGGTGGCTTCCTGTAATCCCAGCACTTTGGGAGGCCGAGATAGGCAGATCACTTGAAGTCAAGAGTTTGAGACCAGCCTGGCCAACACGCTGAAACCCCATCTCTACTAAAAATACAAAATTTAGCTGGGCATGGTGGCACATGCCTGTGATCCCAGCTACTCAAGAGGTTGAGGCAGGAGAATCGCTTGAACCAGGGAGGCGGAGGTTGTAGTGAGCAGAGATTGCACCACTGCACTCCAACCTGAGCAACAGAGTGAGACAACGTCTCAAAAAAACAAAACAAAAATAAAGTGTGTGAAGTCTAAAACCACCCTACCCAGAGAGACGTAGCCTCTGAACTCGTGCACCAGTGCTAGACTGCACCTATCTAGCCCTTGGTCATATCATCCTCCACATAGTTGAGTGTGAAGGCCCAGCATCCCTCACTTCCTGTGTGTCTTACTCATTTCAGCTCCCTGTGCTTTAGTTCCCTCATCTACCAAATGGGAAGCGTACTCCTGCCAGACTCAGGGCCCTTGTGAGGATTGTATAAGCATTCGCTCACAAAACCTGGCACCCAATAAGCAATACAAAAGAACGTTATTAGCTGGTTATTATTATTATCAGACATGTTAGTAGCATCTCTTGTTGACCGTCTTTTGCTCAATATTCTATCATTAGCTGTGGCAAAATTGAAAGATATAAATATTTTAATTTTTTTTTTTGAGACAGACTCTTGCTCTTTTGCCCAGGCTGTAGTGCAGTGGCACAATCTCAGCACATTGCAACTTCTCCCTCCCAGGGTCACGCAATTCTCCTGCCTCAGCCTCCCAAGTAGCTGAGATTATAGGCACACGCCACCACACCCGGCTAATTTTCGTATTTTTAGTAGAAACGGGGTTTCACCATGTTGGCCAGGCTGGTCTTGAACTCCTGACCTCAGGTGATCCACCCACCTCAGCCTCCCAAAGTGCTGGGATTACAGGCATGAGCCACCAAAAATATATAGAGATATATTATTACATACAATTATATATATAATATATATAATCAGATATATGATTTATATATATATATAAATATATAGATATACAATTACACATATAATTATACAATTATATACAATTATACATATACAGATATATAATTATACACATAATACTATAATATATAGATATTAATTATTATATATATCTATATTATATAGATATAATTGTATATCTATATAATATGTGTCTATATTATATATACATATATGTGTGTGTGTATATATACACACATATATATATATGTTTTTTACAATGTCAAGAGCCTCAGCTGTGATGACTGACAAGTGGGAATCGTCTTCACTTGTGTCTGACACTTGAGTACAGATCACTCAAAAGCTGGTGTCAGAGCACCTACACATGGCCTCTTCATGTGGCCTGGGGTTTCATAGCAAGGCAGCAAGATCAGAAGGGTGATCCCCAAGAAGGAGTGGAAGCTGCTAGACTTGTTCTGACCTGACCTCAGAAGGAATGCAGTGCCATTCGCACTGCATTCTATTGGTTATATGTGAGTTATTCATGGAGCCCAGATCAAGGAGATGGGATGTAGACCTGACCTCCTGATAAGGAAGTAGCACAATCATACTGCAGTAGCACAATCACAAGCTCTCTTACAGGATGGAAGACACTGTTGTCATTATCTTTAGAAAATATCTCTTAGCAAGCGTTATTGTGCAAATCTAGAATTTCTTGAAGACTTAGCTTGCTAAATATGTAAATAGTGGGAGAACTCTACCTGGAATATCGGTAGTGTTCCACAATAGTTACTCAGATTTCATTTGAGTTTCATATTAGTTTCCTCTGAATTAGACTAGAAGCTTCTTGAGTACAGGAATTACACTATATACTATTTCCATATACCAAACAAACAAAGTCACAAAAATGGTTGGAATTAAGGTAGATCAACTAAAACATTGCTGCTTCTTGTGGGAAGCACGAAATAAATTCATCAACTTTAAAGCAGAGACATTCGAAACTTCAAGCAAAGAGAGAGAACATCTCTATTTTGGTTACAGGTTCTATAAATTTTAGTCATTTTTATATTCCTACAACCACACATTTGAAAAATGATGCAAGTGATACTTAAACATATATCTCCAGAACCGCGGCATTACTTCTTTCAATGTAAACTAATTAAAGATGAATAACTGCAATTACTGCCTTTTTAGTCCTTTCCTGCTCATGTTGAATTTGTGTCACCTTGTAGTATTTAGATCGTGTTCTATTTGCTCCGATTCAGATTCTGAGTCATCAAAATGTTTGAAATAGATCTGAAAATAGCCTGAATTAATTCTCTGGATTGCTGCTTATAACAGATATACAAGGGAAGCATTTTATAATTTTAAAGAAAAACTCTCTTTGTTGCCAAAAAAAAAAAAAAAAAAAAAAAAAAACAAAAGCTGAGAATTTGATTATCGGGCACCAGGTCTTTTGTAACAACATAGCAGGAGAAAGGAGGTGGCAAGAAAGATGGAAAAGGGAGGAAATGCTCAACTATTAAAGTAAAAGGAGCAGGAAGGAGGGAGGGAGGGAAGGAAGAAGGAAGGAAGGAAGGAAGGAAGGAAGGAAGGAAGGAGGTGGTCTGGCAGCAATAACAATAGAGAGGCAGGGAAATGGTGACTTCAGAGGCAGTCACAACAAACACCTGGTAACTGGAGACAGCAGCCAGTGAGCCCCGGGTGACAACTGCAGGTCTCTTGGGACCAGGAGACATCCAGCATCACCTCCTCCCACTGCCCAGGTGCCACTGGCATCTGATCTACAGGAATCACTCACACACCATCTCCATCTGTGCCTTCCCCCTTTCAAGTTTCTGCTAGATGACCAGAGGAAAAATGTGATCATTCACCCAGTGTCTGTGCAATAGCTGTAACCAAAGCCCTCTGATCACCAGAAACGCAGTGTGAGAACTTGGCCGAAAACGTACACAATGAAAACACAAGGACATCTTTACATAGGGGAAAGTGAAGGGCATGTTTTAAATTGTCAGAACTGAATGGCCTTTCGTCCACAGGTGGAAGGTTAAGGCTGCTCTCAGGTTTGACCATTTTCATTCACCAAAGGAAAGACATTAGAAGGCGAAGAAGTACCAAGGAAACCTCGTAAGGACTCAGCCCAAGAACAGCACTGTAATGCCCACTCTGAGCTGGTCCATGTTGCTCATTTCAGTGGTCATCTGAGGTGACCACTCCAGGTCTTCCACAGACCTGAAGCAACATTCCTGAAGAAAACAGCCCAGTTCAAAAAACTCAAGGGATCCACATTTTATTTTTTAAAGTTCATTTTGAGAGAGAGCTACAGAGATCAGAAATTTCTGCTTCCAAAATACGTGTAACTTGTTTGTTTGTTTTGAGACAGAGTTCCGCTCTTGCTGCCCAGGCTGGAGTGCAATGGTGGGATCTATGCTCAATGCAACCTCTGCCTCCTGGGTTCAAGAGATTCTCCTGCCTCAGCCTCTCAAGTAGCTGGGATTACAGACAAGTGCCACCAAACCTGGCTAATTTTGTATTTTTAGTAGAGACGGGATTTTATCATGTTGGTCAGGCTGGTCTTGAACTCCTGACCTCAGGTGATCCGCCCGCCTCAGCTTCCCAAAGTGCTGGGATTACATGCATGAGCCACCGTGTCCAGCCTGTTTTATTGTATTCTACAAATCTGTCACAGATAAGCTGCAATATAATTATTATTTTTATTAGCCAAACAGTAAGAACTATTACTAGTACAATGACAATGACAATTAACCCTTAAAGGGATTTGATATGTGTCAAACCCTATGCCAACTGCTTCACAGAGGTTATCTCACCGAAGTCCTAAAACAGCCCTAAGTGATGATACAATTCTCTCTCATTTTAAAGATGAAAAACTGAGAAGATGGGTAACTTGGCCAGGGTTACAGAGCTAGTAAGTGGTAGAGCTGGGTATACAAAGCTAGTTGGTCAGGATTCACATCCCACACTCTTAGCATTTCAGATGAATAAACTTTTTTTTAAAAAACACATATTTTTGCCAATGATATTTCCCACACATGAATTATTTTTGAAAAATCGAAAGTGGCACCGAAGGTACTTGTTACAATACAGATTTCATGGCCCTGGCTTCAGAGCTGCTGATTCCTCAGGTTGGTGTGGGCCTAGAAATCTGCATTGTAGCCAGCACTTCAGGCAACGTAAGGCAGAGAGACTAGGTTAGGGAAACATCAGTAGTTGATGCACGTGGCTAATGCAAAATGACAAGTGTCATGCTTGGCATTGTTTGCAAACAATGTGCATCACTTTGGTTTCCATCTATTGATAGAATAACCTCACCAGTCGTGGGAACTGAGTCTTAGAAAGTGTTCTTTTTAGACAAAACGCTTGACCATTCCCCTTGAGGGACTTCCTTTTTCTCAGTATGTTTTCAAGTTTTATGTTTCATCTCAAATAAAGTCTCAGTTGGGTTCTAATATGGATTTAACAGCTGCTAATCTCTTCTTTAATAAGAAAACAGGCAGAAACAACAGGACCGACAAGCTCTGCAAGAGATGAGGGCCAGGATGGGGAACCATCAGAAGCAGAAGCCAGCCGACACACCGTCAGGGTGTAGGACCCAAATTTGCAACGCTGGATCCCACGCTTCAAGCTTTGTTGTAACTATTAAGCTTAAAACAGGTCTAAGACTTGCTGACCACTCACAAGCAGCTTTCTTCTGTTACAAATACTTAAGTGGAAAAATCAAATTAGAAACAAGAAGCAAAGAAATGTGTGATTATATGATTATAACCGTTCTCCTGTTAACAGGTCATTCATGCGATGCGCACTTAAACATCTTAGGGTTTAGTCCGTCAGATCAAATACAGCTACACCCACATGTTATTTATCATGATTCTTGCTAAGTACTTTTAAAATAATGTGCCGAAACAGAAATAACAGCATAAGATAACTTTGTATACAATTCCCAAATGGTGACCATATAAATGTAGTGTATTTCAGCATCATTCAATTGCTTGGTATAGAAATCCATGACTGAAAAAATATAAACTTGGAGAAAAAAAATGGGAGGAAAAAATAGTATATTATTTTCATGGTAAGTAACATCATTCTAATATTGTCACTGTAACCACAACACCAGTGAAAGTTAGAAATGGCTTGCACAAAGCAAAAAAGGAGTCACCCAGGACAGTAAGAAAAGTAGTCAAGATCTACATGTATCGAGTACTTATCATGTGCCAGGCTCTTTTCTGTTTTTTACTTGAGAAACATGAAAAATAAAAACACATATCACGGAAAAGGGACTTTTAGAAAGGGCCTGTCTTTTCCTCCGTGAAATGTCAAAAGACAGGACTTGCATTAAAGAAATAAATTTTTCTCTACTTTGCAGTATATATAAAAATCTTTTACATCACCGTCTTGCTGCCAAAAAGCACTGTCTTATTCATTGATGGTGGATGTTACGCACACAGAAATGCAAACACTCGATTTTAACTAATGCATCAAAATACACAAAATGGATCATAACAACTACCATTTTTTTTTTGTGCACACTACCTGCAGGTGAGTGCGAAGAGATGATGCATTGCTTCCATCTCTGACTATCCCTATGCTGGTAATTACATTCCAGGAGCAAAGTGAGGCAGTAAGGACCGCACACCTTCATTATCCATTAGCAGCATGCTACATTAAGCTTTGAATATTTACCTCGATGCCAATTAAATATCTGTGATGGCAGCATCAATAAGGAAGAAAATCTTGGCCAAGGCCCCATTTGCCCTTAGTTTCTGTGAAATTCTTTGTGAATAACATCCTGAATTTTTAACACATCAACCCACACAGAATGCACTCGATCAAATCATCTTTAAAATAAGCAAATGCTGCCGATCTATTACCTCGATAGGCCACAGGTCTAGCGCAGGCAAACACCCACCACTGACAAGCCAATGCCTTGAGCATTTGACTCTCTCGGGCAGGGAAAGAAAGAGGCAATAGTTAGCATTTAGATGGATGACAAGGCAGCAGACAGTGAAGTCTGAACCTGGCAGAAAGGCATCCAGCATTCTCTGGAGTATGTAAGCTTTGATGACTGGCTGACTAGATCACAGACAAACGTGACTCACGGTGCAAGATAAAGAGAAAAACCAAACAATTTCAGCAGTTTAACCAAACCAAGACTGAAATGTGTTTAGGCCATGTGTATACATGTTGCATGAGACTTTTCATTTAAAAATGACAAGGCTACATTGAGACAGAATGTACCTGCCTCTCCTCTATCTGTTAGTATTATTATTATTTTCTCCACATCACTCAGTATATCAGTTCTCATTACAGCTGTATATTTCTCTTCACTCCTTCCCTAGATAGTAGACATAAAAAATATAGGAACAACGGAGAAATACTGCTGGAATTCAGAGAACATAGACCAGGATGGAATGGCTTAATTGTAAGCGTCAGGCTTTATGAAAAGGTAGGATTTGGAATGAGGCTAGTCAGATGTTTAGAGTTTGGTCAGGCAGAATAGAGGAGAGATTGAAATCTCAGAAGGAAGTGACTTGAAAAATAAAGTACTTGGGAAAGAAAATGATCAGATCAGAAGGTGTGTGGTAAGGAATGCATCAGGGCCAAAGTATACATGTGTTATAAAAAACACATGTAAAACGTGTTAATGTTAGAGAGAAGTAAACGAGAATTTAAGTCAGATAGTAGTATGGCGATGAATCCTTTACAAATTTTTCAACAGGGGAGTATTTGAAAACGGAAATCAGAAAAGGGCATTTCAAAATTGCTAAGAGTAGATTTTACATGTTTATAGCACAACCAAGGAGAGATAGGCATGTGAGGTGATAGATGTACTATCAGCTTGATTTTAGTATAATCCATAATGTATACATGTATCAAAACATCACACTGTACCCCATAAATATGTATACTTATTATTTTTCAATTAAATAAAATGAAACAAACAAACACAACAAAGGGGCACAATAAAACTTTCTTTGAATTGAAATGCTTTGTATCTTGTTTTGAGCAGCAGTTACCTAGGTATATAGAATTGTCAAAACTCAAATTGGAACACTTAAGATCTATGGATTTTATTGGAGGCATTTTATTTATTAATTTTGTATGTTGATGGGACCTCATTTAAAAAATAAAATTAAAACACAGAAAATAAAAACTCAGATACTCTGATCTTTAAATCACTCTAGGGGCTCCCTGGTACACATAATAAAAGAAAACCCACTAACTTTCTATTATGTCTGGGCAAAGACTTAAAGGATTTTCCTGCCCCTGCCTACCTTTCTGCAGTCACCTCAAGTCACACTTCACTTGGTCAATCTTCCCAGCCCAATCTTCCCTCTTCATTTTCCTCTGACAGGGCTAGCCCTGCCCCAAGTCCGTCTTTGTTCTTGCAATTCTCCGCACTTCCTGGAGTATTCTTGTCCAAAACCCCTTGCCCCTCAGCAAAGCGGGTCATGATTCTTTCTTCAAAATGGCTTCTCTAAATTGCTATCTGTACACCCTGTTCATTTCTGTCATAACATCTACGGTATCCTGCTCATTTATGTGCTTAATTTCTCATCATCAGTCTCTTCCACTAGGAAGTAAGCTCTGTGATTGAAGGGAGGTGGTCATTTCCACAGGGTCGAGCTCAGGACCTAGTATATAATAGGTGCTCTATAAATACTTCTGTGAATTAGCATACGTAATGTACTTTTCTAACCATATTCCCTTGTTGTACCAGAAATCCCTCAGAGGCAGGGACCATGTCTTCATCATCTCCGTATCTCCGCTTCCAAACTCAGAGCCTGGTACACCATAGAAGCCCATACAATGTTTACTGAATTTATAAACATGTTTAAATTTAAATCTAAAAATACCCTCACCAGTAAATTTCAAGAAAACTTCATTTTGCAGAAAAATTCACTTGCCCCTGAGAAATCCACTAACTTATCAAGTTTCAAATCACAGGATCTGAGAGTTGCAAAGACTTTTCCAGCCTGTATATTAGATTTGACTCAACTCAAAGGGATAAGAAAATCAACCTGCAGTGAACTCGCCCAGGTCTTCTCCGCAGTGAGAAGTAGCACAAGACTTAATCAAACCATTTCAACATGATCAATTTAGAGGAGACTTTTGTGTTTCACTCTCAGTGGACTTCATAAACATAATGAAAAAGTTAGTGATAGATTTAGACAATAAGAAGTGACCTAGCTGCCTGTTTTCTTTCTTCTGTAAGAATTGTAAAGAGAAATAAAAAGATATAAACACTTGATTTACACAACAACATAGGTGAATCTTCTCACATATCCTCTCAAAAATATATTGAATGATTGCATTAAAATAAAATTCTAGAAAGCCCAAACTTATATCCAGTAACAAGAAGCAGAACAATGGCTTCCTGGGAATGGGGGTGAAGGAAAGGATGGATTACAGGGAGGGCACAGGCAATTTTGAGGTGACGCAATTGATTATGATGATGGTTCCATGAGCGTATACATGTGTCAAAACTTACCAAAATTTACACTTAAATATTTGTAGTTTATTATACGTCAATTATATCTAAACAAAATTACAATATATAAAAATAAAATGAAGGTCTCCACATGGGATAATTTTGTTTGTTTGTTTGTTTGTTTGTTTGCTTGAGACGGAGTTTTGCTCTGTCACCAGACTGGAGTGCAGTGGCGTGATCTCGGATCTCGGCTCACTGCAACCTCCGCCTCCCGGGTTCAAGCAATTCTCCTGCCTCAGCCTCCTGAGTAGCTGGGACTACAGGCGCTCCCCACCATGTCCAGCTAATTTTTATATTTTTAGTAGAGATGGTGTTTCACCATGTTGGCCAGGGTGGTCTTGATCTTTTGACCTTTTGATCCACCTACGTTGGCCTCCCAAAATGCTGGGATTACAGGTGTGAGCCATCATGCCTGGCAAGGATGATTTTTAAATCTTTAAATATGCCATCAAATTAGCAGAATTTTTATTTTTGTAATTACTGGGCATGTCCCCACGGCTAACTGAAATTGATTATCTTCCCCTGCTACCTGTTCATTTTTATTGATCTGTTAAAACTTATCTGAGACATCACCATTCCCTACTCCTAGAAAGATGGCAGAGGGTATTTCCCATCATGCACTGAGTCAGTTAGCAGTCCCTTCAGAGTGTGCTTAAGAACCACTGATGAGGGATACTACAGCATTTTGATGACTATGGGTTAGTCTATCTTAAGGCCAAGGACTATGAAATCATCTTTTAATTCCGGAACCTCCCAGAACATAGTAATTAATTCACTTGCATTTTCTTACCTATCGAAATCTTCCTTCTGCTCTGGAAGCCTAAGGAGTCCACACAGCTTCCTTTATACCCACAGCTGGTAAAATAAGGCACAAAGTCTAAGACTAGCGCAGTTGGCTCTTCTCATCCAAGACGGTGACTATTTATACATGACAGAAAGGTGGACAGAGTTCAAAAGTCGATGTAGATACAGCATTCGGAAACCTTAAAACCAGTGACTGTCTTGACTAGCCCAAACCTATGGCAGGGTTTAGGCTATGACTTTTGTTGCCAGATTTCCTTCTCTTCGTGTCTCTTTTATCAACCTTGTTTTCCTGGCTTCCTGATGATTCTAAAAGCTACCTGACAGTCTTCCAATAAGTTCCTTTTCTGCTTAGGTTGCTTACAAATTAGAATTCTGGCTCATACAAAGACAACCTGGCACAACACATAAGACAAATAAAATGGATATGTCAAGGAGGAGAAGGGGCTGAAAATCTTCAGAACCTCTCCCTGAACTCTTGTATCTGTGAAATCCTGGTTCATAAAAATGAATCTGGGTGCAGTGATTTTTCCCAATACCACACAATTGTGCCCCAGAACTGACTGGAGCATTCTTTTTCTTTGTCACAACAACTTTTGTTTCCTCCCTCAAATGAATTCTCTCTCATAGAGAATACACTAGCGTAATTTAGGATTCTCCCATATTTTCTAGCTGACATGATTAAGTCTAGCTAGTGGAAACACCAGGGCAGTGATCTGATGGTTGTGCTTCAGAAACTCTGGAGACCCCACTAAAGTCATGGAATATTAACGGTGATTTGAGGGTAAAAGAAATTCAAATCTAAGATTCCAAGTCAGAAAACCAAAAGGGGTATAGTAATTCCTATCATCTTTAACCTCAAATTACCAGTTCTGTGGGAAAGAAGATATTTTTATCTCTTATTGGGGAAAGGTTTGCTTATTTCTTTTGTTCATTTTTCTAGTGAACTTTTGGCCTTTTTCTTATTGATCTGTAAGGGCTCATAATTACAAGAGTGACTATAGTGCAGTTGTTAAAAGTATGGATTTTGCCCTCAAACAAATATAGTTCCAAATTCTCGCTTCGCCATGTCTTATTTGTGGGGCTGTGGGCAAGTCTTTTCTCTAGGTTTCTTGCCTTGTCTATTAAATGGGGATGATAAGAGTACCTGAATCATTGGGCAAGAATTCAGGGAGATGACCCACATAAAATATGTAGCATAATCCCTGGACCAAAAAGGTTTTCATTAAGTATTAGCTGCACACATTAGCTATCATAATCTGTTACTTTCGTTGTATTTCTTTAAATTCACACTGACCCTATAACCTAAATCTAGAGCTGGTGCCAGATAGCTTTCCTTGTAAGGACCAGATTGGAATTAATTTTCAATTAATAGTTAATTAAAGTGATATTGAAGGTTTTGTGGCCCAGTCTATCTCTACAATCACTCAACTCTGCAGATGCAGCCTTATAAGCAGTCACAGACCATATGTAAAGCAATGGGTATGTTGTGTTTCCGTAAAATCTCATTTATGGACAGTAAAATTTTAATTTTATATAATTTTGATATCACTAAATATTTTTCTTCTTTTGATTTTTTTTTAACCACATACAAATATAAAAACAATCCTTAGCTAGTGGACCATACAAAAACAGGTGGCAAGTCCAATCAGGCCCACAGGCCACAGTTTCCCAACCTCTCATTTAGAGAAAGATGAATCCTCTGTTTGAGACAAATACTCATTGCAAGCCACCACCAGAACCTGCTGTTAAATGACATGCTGATAGACAATATGGTAAAATGTGATCAACAAAGCCAGTACTATAACTTTGAGAACCTCAGAGTATGTCATAAATGCCACGTCAAGTGCCAAGATTTCTTTACGCTGCATTTTTTAAACTTTTGATAAAAAGTCACCAACAGCTATTCAGTGTCTATTTCTACTTGGTTGTTAGAAAAAAATTCTTTCTATTTTCATTATATTAGAAGCATCTTGAAAGGAAATTAACAGTTTGTCACCTTAACACTGTGAAATTATGCAGATGAAAACTGTAATTTTTTAAAGATAATGTCTTTTATTCATTTATATTCCTAAGCATTTACTAGAAATATCTGTATTTAGAGGATTTTTAAAGAAAAATACTGCACAAATTGTAAAAATATCCCTAAACTCAAAGGATTTACTTAACTATGCTTGCATTTTTATTCTAAGCTCTTCTCTAATTCTTTACCAGCAATGCCTTAATGACTTGTATAATGTACCAGACTATATATATATTCCTACAATTTGACATGAAACAAATACCATCATGAGGTTAAAAACACGTTTTAGTTCCCTTGTTTCTTATCTGTACTATAAGTCTATCACAACATGCTATAATAAAAGCAAAATTCTTGTTCAAATCTCTGCTAAAATAGATATGGCTTTAGTATCCATTGTATTTTCAGTGACAGTTATCCACACATATGCAAATTTTGTAAATATCCTAATTTTGGATTTAGAATCAGCATTTTTGACACTTCGCATTTGTAAAAGTCCCCCCAGCCCCTAGGAAACTAAAATAGGCTTATAAGGACAATATTGCAATAAGCTATTCCACATCTGGTTATCAGAGCAGTATTTTCTTGTTCAAAAAAAAAATCACAAAAAAACAGCTTCTATATGCTTGGTTTCTCCTTCTGTTATTTCCCATTTAACAGTAGTTTCACATACAGCCAGGCATGTGCCAAACACAGGGCCAATAATAAAAAATACTGACTTAATATAATTTGCTTCCTTGGCTGCTGGGAAAGCAGAAAGCGTTGAAAAACTGTTTTGTGTTTATTAGTGAAGCTATTGCAGAGGGTGATTGGGGTTTCATTATAAAGGGGCCTGCAAACAGTTTTAGCACAAATGCCAATATACATTGTAGAATCTAGTGCAATTTTAAGTATTTTCACTCAAATGGCTTTACAGAATCTACAACACAAATAAGAAGTACATTGTGTTTTAACACCACCACCAACTACTCTACTATTTGTTGCATTGATCTCCCTTGTGAATGCTTCAAACCTTTCTACTTTCACAAAATGTAACAGGCAAATAAATTCCCTGGAATCCCGAGGTATGATTAGTTACTAAGCAATCAGAAAAATCACAGCAAGGCATACTTCTGAAAGAAATTAGGAGTAAAGATCACTTCTCTATTTGTGTTACATAGCGAATCACACAATACCTCATCGATGGTACTGTATATATTAGTTAACCACCATGGGCTAGCTGGAAGCTCATACATCAATGAAAAGATCTTTGTCAATTGCTGTATGCCTCATTATCTCACTAAGATTTCTTGGCAACAATTAACAGTTACCCAATTCATAGAAATTGCCTTTATTATTTTTGAAGCAGCTACTTTCTTTGGCTTTAATGACTAAGAGAATAGAGACAGATGTCTCTGTTGCTAGGGAGACTGAATTAAAAAAAAAAAAACCTTTGAAATGAAGTAAATAAGCAACTACCATTTTTTTTTAAAAAAAGAATTCTGTTGGTTTTGAATTAACTATTTGTTTTAAAAACAAACCAGCAGTAACTCCAATTTTTAAAGAAAATACACTAGAATGGTTTATTATCATTCTTCTCTGACAGTAATAAATTATTTTTTAAAAGAAGAAAAGAAAAATAGGCCCACCTGTGCACTCAATATCAATTGAGGCTGTTTATCTGAAACTGGTACTTTCTTTGTACTGGTACCTGAATTCAACAGGAATTAGCTTTTTCTATCTTCTGTCAATCCTCAGTAAGTGAAGAGAAAGTAGCTCCTCCTCTGAGCTAGGAGCACGCAGGCCTTGCAGATCAGCCTTGCCTGGTGAGTTCTTAGAGCTGATGCCCTCTCCTCGCTGAGCTCCCATCTAACCTATAGCCCCTTTGTCCAGACCTCTAGACTCTGGAAAACAAGTAAAGTGGTCCAGGCCAAGAACTGCTTGTCAACTGGGCCTGACCCAAGTGATATTTCTTCCTTAAAATCTCTCTATACTCATCCATCCTCCTCTGTCTTTAATTTCTGATGCTTGATAACATATGTAATGCATTTGTGTTTTGGTATATCTTCGGCATACACATCCTGTTCAATATCTGCCACCATCCCACTCCTATATTTGGCATGTTTCAAGAGAAATGATACTGCTGCACAAAAAGAAAAAAAAGTCCAGTTTTAAATGAAATCACATATAATAAAAAACAATTGCAATCCATGTAAATTCTTTGAAAGAGCCCCTAATCTCTTTTGGAATCTATACAAAATCTCCCAAATGTCTTTCTCACCCTGTTTTAATTAAACCATTACGAAGCATCAGCATTCAATTTAAGTATAAACCAAAAATTGAATAGGCATTTGTTTTGCCTATTTTGCTTAAATATTAGTACAGCATGTTGAAATGTAGAAAACTATTTTGTCTCTCTATTTTTAAGTGTTATATGCTATCACAATAATTAAAAATAACCCCTACCATGTAAAAAACATGCAAAATAAAAGTCACTTCCTCTTCTTATTCAAGAAAACGTTCAGAAATATAACTACAATTTTTGGCTTCTGTGGCCTGAGAACCTGAGCACTATTTATAACATTCTTCTTTGCAAAAGCATATTCTTAGCTCCAAATGCTGGACTTAAAAAAGTTTACAAGAAACTTTTATTTGAAGACTTTCCATTTGTTTTATTAAAATTTTAATTCCATGACATGCAATAATTATGCAAGACACATAATCATCAGGTCACACTTAACAAAACTGGGTCTCAATAAAGTGGTACAGCATTGTGGATGAATGCAGCAACTCTGGATTTCCTCATTCTGGGCTCACATCTCATTTTAGCCACTTACTTGAGGTGGGATTTCAATCAACTGCTTGACTTTTCCAAGTCTCACTTTTATTGGTGATAAACTGTGAATATTAATCACCTCTTAAGTTTTCTGTGCGGGTTAAACTGATGTAATGAATATCATTATGCAATGCCATCAAAGAAAGAAGCACTACACAAACGGAAGTAGTCAGTATCATTATTGGTATTAGCTACTTTTCAGTTTTCTGTGGGTATTAACAAATAAATAGCTTTCTAACTTTTAATGGGAATTGGAAACACTGCACGTTCTCCATGGCAGGTATGATCATATTACTTAGGGACATTTGCTTTAGATCCAGTTGTGACTTACTTCCAAATACAGGACTATTTTTAGTTTAGATGATTTTGTTATCTCATGAGATTGAATTAATTCTAATAATCACGGCTTCGTCATCCCAGCCAAGCTAACTAGCTTGCTCCACTCTGAGTATGACTTGCTCTAGCACTTAAGTGATATTGCTCCATCTACAAAGAACACTCTCCCAGTGTCTTGTCAAAGACCATGCTCTCTTTAATTGAAATCTACTCAGAATCATATCTCTGCTATTAAGATATCCTCATGAACTCCCACTACCTTAAATTACTGTATTAGGTCAGAGATTCTAAGCTTCGTGAATCACACACAGAATATTTGTTTAACAAATATTAACTGAGCACCTATTGTATACAAGGTACCATTCTAAATAGCAGAAATACAGGCCAGGTACGGTGGCTCACGCCTATCCCAGCACTTCAGGAGGCTGAGGCAGGCGGATCACGAGGTCAGGAGTTCGAGACCAGCCTGATCAACATGGTGAAACCCCATCCCTACTAAAAACAGAAACCAGAGGGGCCATGAAAATTAACCAGGTGTGGTGGTGCACATCTGTAATACCAGCTATTCAGGATGCTGAGGCAAGAGAATCGCTTGAACCCACAAGGCAGATGTTGCAGTGAGCCAAGATCACACCACTGCACTCCAGAGTGACAGAGTGAGACTCTGTCTGAAAAAAAGCAAAAAACAAAAAAACGAAGAAATGCAGCACTGAACAAGCCAGAGGAAGTTCCTGTTCTGTCGGCCCTTACATTTTAGTTGTAGGAGGTTAAAAAATAAAAACAATCTGATAAACAAATTGATTTCAGTTCAAAACTTGGAGAGGAAATAATAGAAAAAGTTGATTTGAGAGGAACCAGAAAGACTGCTAAGTGTCAGGGAAGGCAGAGCTACAGTTGATGGCCACCCGTCTTGTGCACTGCACAACTCTAGAAGGTTTTGCTCATGTAGATTCCAAACAGGTGATGTGATTTGAGAGCTAAATGGCACAGAAGGAAAGGCCATGCAAAGATCTATGTAAAGAACACTTTTATAGAGGGGCAAAATAGAACAAAGACTCTAAAGGAGGCATGAACTTTGTATGCTCAAACAGGAAGCCAGGCAGTTGACCACAGCATCTGGGCACGGGGGCAGGCGCACAGAAAGGGGGGCGAAATGTAGGCATTGAGGGGACTCCTAGGTCTGGTTGCACCAGATCATCTTGAATAGCTTTTGTAAAATATGGATATACGGACCCCCACCCCAGATCAATTAAATCACAATCATTGAAGATAGAGCCGAGACACTGTGTGTGTGTGTGTGTGTGTGTGTGTGTGTGTGTTAGTTTCCTAGATGATATTAAACTGCAGCCAACATTGAAAAACACTGATAAAAAGCTTTATAGTCCCTGATAAGGAATTATGATTACTGTGTCGGTTTTTTAATTAATGTTCCTGCTTACTGTTTAGTCTCTCATCTCCCTGTTTAAAATTTGCATTCTGGGTACTTTCTTATCATTTTATCTTTGCAAAACACCAACTAGAGAACTACAGATGCAATAGATGCACAATACAAGGCTGTGATTGTCTTCTGTATGCCTAAATCTGCTTAGAGTGCACCGGAGAAATAGACACATGCTTCCAGGCATATTCCCAATTACATTTAAAAAAATAAACAAACAGGTGCTCGCAAACACCAGCACTTAGCAGCTGGCTCCTGTGCATTTCCTCAAGGGAAATGGAGATATTGGCTAGGCATTCTCCAAAGTATTTGCAAAGACTCAAAGAAAGGTGGCTTTGACCTCCAATTTGGAATTGAAAAACACTAGGACTTCTGGGCCATGAGGAAGAGGGTCAAGACTCCCAAATGCTACTGAACCTTGACCAAGATATTCACGTCCCAGAATCCCAGTGACTTCTCTAAGAGGAAAAAATTGTTCTCTCCAATTTTGAAAGTCAGAAACCAGAGGTGCCATGAAAAGGACTTGCTGATGAAGGTCATACAGAAAGTGAGAGTGAGAACATAAGCAAAAAATTGTGGTGTTTGAAAATGGCTGTTGGCATGTACAGAATTCCAAAGAGTCATTCCAGGATTGTTTGAGGGCGGTCTAGCTGTGACATCTGTCACTGTAACGGCAGCCAGGGTTGGTTTCAATAAATCTCTGCTTCATATTCTCAGTTTATGAGAAGGCCCTTCCCAATTGGAATAGAATCATCCTTCAGTTTTGGGTGATAGAAATTGACACAGGTCTAGCAAGGCTTCTCCTAGGTAACATGTGATTGGAAAGAAGTTATATCCTTGGTATTCCTGAAATTTGCATAGTGATCAGTACAAGAGTAATGATCACTGTGAGCACTCCAGGCTCACATCAGCAGTCTTTCTACCTGTGCTGCTTAAAACTTTGACCTACAGATATGTCCAATCTTAAATAAGGCTTCTAAAGTCACAGATTATTGACATAGGCTTTGAAAGTGATTTACTACAGGGTTTAATAATTTGAGCCTGGGTTTGTATCCTATATCTGCCACTTACGAACTGTGTGACCTAGACAAACCAGTAAAGCACAACTTCATTAAGACAGGAGCTTTTAGAGTTTCCTAGATGATATTAAAGCACAGCATAGCTTTTTAATCAGACTCCTTTTGCAGTGATGTATCCTTATAAAAAATGCTTGCCATGAATGCATCAACCTTAGTTTCTTCATCTTTAAAATGGGAATAGTCATGACATCTATCTCGCAGATTTTTGTAAGTATTAAATAAAATAATGCATGCAAAGAACGTTGCATATTGCCTAGTGACTAGCAAACACTCAATAATGTTAGTAGAGGAAGGCCCAATGTAATCCTTTCTAGCAGAATACTAATAATAATTAGATAGCTTTCCAATTATCTGTAAATATTCTAACAATAGAAGTACACTCAGGCTACCTAACAATCTTTATCTTGAGTATCTGATCCCAAATATAGGTTCCAAACATCAAACGAAGGACTGTATTTCTAATAACTACTGGGAATTGTATCCAGATTTTTGATTCATCTATTTCAGCATCTTTGCTTTAAAAACTCCTCCCCTTTCATTTTGAGCTCCCCTTTCATTTTGAGCTCAGTCTAGGAAAGAATAAAATCACCATGGTGACAACTGCCCCGTCTTCAGAGCATATTCAAATTTATGTTGAGCTTTCGTGAAGCTGCTATGTCTTGCCTTTACATTGTTTCTTGGAGTCACCCAAAGGCAGAGGAATTTCTTTATTACTTCAGGTGGCCTTGAAGGATGCGAAAGAGTAATTTGGAGATCTGGAATTGACAAATTGGATAATAGATAATTCTATCATATTTGAATTGGGCAAATTATTTACTAGGGCCCTAATGTTAAAGGCATTGTAGGTAACATGAATAACAGCCTTATTTAATACAAATGTATGTATCATAGTATTTTTTTCCTTGGAGTATCTGGTCAAGACACTCATTGAGTGAGTGTCACTTATTCAGAAAGTTGTCATGCATTATATCAGTTAGGGCTTTGATACTGACATAACACCAATGGATCAAACAAATTTGGGCCTTCCTGCTTTATAATAAATATCATGCCACCTTGAGTTGCGCTGGAAAATATTGCTATTTCACTGCTGCATTCTGCTTATGCAGGAGATAGAAGCTGAGAAAAAAGTCAGGTGAGGCTGGCTGAGAAACAGAAGTTTTAGGGAGTGTGAAAGTAATGACATAGTGTCCCATGAAGTATTGTGGGAATTAAATGAGATAATGTATGTTTAATCCTTAACGGAGTTGGCCCAGGATATCATGTGATCTCCACGTGTTTGGTATTATTAAGTTCCAGAATTTATTATTATTGTTGTGGTTGCTGCTGCTGCTGCTGTTGTTAATGAATTTCAACATTTAGTCTAAACCATATCTATATTTTAGGAAAATTCTCAATCTGATTGTGCATATAAAAAAACTAGGACGGCTTTTCAAAGCAATCTCAAAATACAGAGCTTATAGGTCTTCAGAGCCAAAATCTTTGATACACAAATACATATGCAAAATATTTTTCAGCAAGGGCAGAGACGTTTCGTTTGACAAAGGCTTCTTATCAATGTGCAAGAAACTCGGGAAAGTGTAATGTGGATCCCTGGTTACAAAATATCAATAACAAAAAATAAATGTCACTACCATTTCTTATACTTGAATTAGGAAGCACATTAACAGCAGAATTATCTTATAAATGGTTAATTTCACATCCAAATCTAAACTGATGACCTTCAGTATGTGATTTATATAAAAAGGAAACTCTAGGGGGCTAGAGTTGCACCCTTAGGTAACTCTTCTGAAAGATTTCCCTTGACACCCCTAACTTTGAACACACATGCCTGCACACACACAGTCTAGAACAGAATTATTTGTCTCATGAATCTTCCTGCTCCGTGTCCTGTTAAAATAGCAGTGTCAGTATGCGGGAGCATAATCTTTTTGCTCTGGAATGCCCCATGGCTGGCAATCCATAAAGACTGCTGATGAGTCAAACTGATTTGTTCCTTCGAGGAAACTTGGTAGGTGGTAACATTTCGTCTCCTGAAACTCCTAATGGTCTTCCCAGGAGTGACATCTATGTGCACATTGGGCCTCTTGAATCGATTTAATATCTCAATTTGTGCTACCGGCATTTCACTTGACAGTGGCAGGTCTCCCAAGCACTTCTACAATGACATTGCTGGCCTCGTTTAAGGTCATACATCTATTAAATTTGGAAATAATTCACTTTTTCTCTCTATGTCAGCCCCATCCAAGGTCTTAGATGTAATCACACAAATCTGAAATGAGCTCAGTGAAGGACCCTTTGTGGACAGAATTTACTCATTCATCCAGAAAAACATTTATTGAGCACGTATTATGTCCCAAGCAGCTGGTGAAGCACTGGAGATTTGTAATAAGATAATAATAACCAGATATGGTTGCTGTCCTCCCAGAGCAGAGATTCATAAGGTGGGAAACCTGAATAAAATTGGCTAGCCCAAAAGGATTTCTTCCTTGAATTTAAATCACAGAAGAAGTGGCCACCCATAACCTTCTTCTGAGTGCTGTGGTTTAGGAAAGAGTTTTCCCCAAAAAACATCAACTGACCAGTGCTGCTTGAGTCTCACACATTTGCATCACTTTCCGGTGAAAGGAGGAAAAAAAGAGAGTTTTACCAACCTTCTTTCCCATGAATTATTTACATAAATCTTTCATTTGGGTCATTTGGGTCACTCTAGCCTAGAGTTCGCTGTGCGTGCGTACGTGTGTGTGTGCACGTCTGTGTGTGTGTTTTTTACCAATTTCACATACTGCAATATTTCCCAACCGTATTTCCAGCATCGCCTTCCCAACGGTCATCACCTATTACCACTGGCATTATTCCTTATTATTGATCTTGATACATTTTTGTTTTTTTAAAATTATTTTTAAAAACATTATTTTAAAAGTCAATTAGAAAAAAACTTAAACATTGTAAAAACAGTGTTATTTACTGTAAATAGAAAGTAATTATAAATATAAATTAATTTTTACAAAGCTCTTAATTTCAAACTAGGTACTACTGGCTAATAAAAGTTCTGTATCTGAGCCTACTACCTTTTTCCTAAAATAGAGGTGTTAGCAAGTTTAAGAGAGTGATTAGAGTCAGAGTAGTTGCAAACTAAGATACTCTTGTTGAAGTAATGACTGTGCCGGAAGAATTTGAAAATGTCTTACTATGGCTGCGCCTGGTGGCTCACGCCTGTAATCCCAGCACTTTGGGAGGCCGAGGCGGGCAGATCATCTGAGGTCAGGAGTTTGCGACCAGCCTGGCCAACATGGTGAAACCTGTCTCTACTAAAAATGCAAAAAAATTAGCTGGGCATGGTGGCAGGTGCCTGTAGTCCCAGCTAGTGAAAGAGGCTGAGGCAGGATAATTGCTTGAACCCAGGAGGCAGTGGTTGCAGTGATCGGGATTGTGTCACTGCACTCCACTTTGGGTGATAGAGCGAGACTCTGTCTCAAAATAAATAAATAAAATAAAATGAACTAAAAAATATCTCACTATTCTGTTAATCATGTAAATGTCCTCCTGAACCACTACTGATATGCATTTTGCTCTTCTGGTAATAATGCTGTAGTAATAATAGTAGTAATAATGAAAAGAACAAAACATGATAATGGAATGCTCACTTTATGACCAGCCCTGTTATAAGCACTTTCACACATAATAACTAATTGATTCTCCCTAACACACTATGTGGAAAGCACTTTTACACATGAGAGCGTGCAGCACTCTAACTCACCCAATCTCATAGAGCTGTCCAGTTTAAGAGCAGTCACCGATTAAACCCTGACTCTGAGTCAAACAGACCTTGCTCCCAGCTTGACCATTTATTTTGCAACCCAGGGCAAGTCACTTTAACACAATTTTGCAGAAGAAACTGAAACTATGAGAGGCAACAAATAAATAACATTCTATACCTGGGATGAGGACTCAATAAATAGGAAGAAGAACAGAAGAGTAGTCTTTGAGTCTTTCTGCTGCCATTCACTAGCTGTGTAAGGTTGGGAGGTTGTCTAATATCATCTCTGAAGTGAGATAATATCAATTCCTGTATAACGTTATGGTCAATGTTTTAAAGTGGCTGCAGTGAAAATCTAACTCAGTAGCTGGCATGTAGTAGGCCCTCAGTAAGCAGCCTTATTATTCTGCAGTGTGCTTAGCAAATCCCCATCCTTTATTTACTGCTCATTCTGCACCATCTATTCTTTCGGAGGCTTTCCCCTTTGCATTCTGCCTGTAATAATTACTACAATAATTCTTTCCTCTGAATTTCGTATTATTTATTTTTTAAAGAACCAACTAGTTCTTCAAATGTAATTGAACCTTTTAAAAAGCAAAAAAAGGCTTAGAAACTTTAAAAACCATTTATATTATTTAACACACTATATTCTCCTAAAAGGCACACAAAGAACACTTAGTAGATTAATTTTTAAGTTAATAATGGTATGAAATGAAAAAGGTTATGTCAGCAATACCTAGGAAGCAATACCTTGGATCATAAATACCTTGGATCATAAATCAAGATATTTATGATCCAAGTGAAAGTGAAAAAATATCATGTCTTTTGTTTTCTAAAGATATGTTTTCCCCTTTATGCTGGCTGTCCATAATACTTGATATAAATAGCACCATCTTCTGCTTGAAGATATTAAATCTTTCTAATAAAAAATAAGATATCTACATTGTTAATAGGAGTAGAATGGCTCAACATCCAAGATAAACTTCTCAATTTGATTAGAATGTGTCATATCCTAATACCTGATCAGTAACAAAAAAATTATGGTAGAAGGTCAGAAAAATATACTTTAAAAAAAGCATGGGAAAATATGAATGCTCCATTACCTCTCTTCCCAGAAATAACCACTATTAACATTTTCTCGTATGTCCCTTTCGCCTTTTTAAGAAATATTTTTTGGCATATTTTTAATATAACTATATTAGGATCTGGCTACACATCCTTTTAGAAACAATATATAAAGGTATTCTTATATTCTTTGAGAAGATAAATTTTTCAGGAACATATAGCACTTCCACATTTGGATGTCATTAATTAAGCACTTATTTGTAGAATTATAGGTTGTTTTCAAATTGCTTCTATTTTATTTTACTTATTTATGCATTAATTAATTTATTTATTTTAGCATCCCAAGTAAAGGCTTCCCAAGAGAATCACAAGAGCAGCTGTGAGAAGCAAGACCACACAGAGGTGGGGGAAGGGTGCACAAATGGCCACCGCGCAGTGCCAAGGTGAAGGAGTGGAAGAAATTGCTCCTATTTCAAATCATGCTTTAAGTAACATCTTTTAAATATATCTTTCTATCCATGCTGATTCTTCCCTTAGCATAAAATGTTAAAATGTATATAACGGGTTCAAACGTTGTAAGCTTTTTAAAATCCTCAGCAAGTCTTAATCCCATAGACAGTGATTGGTAGTTCTCCAAACCACACCTTCACCAACACTAAGAATTAAAAAAAAAAAAAAAAAGAAAGAAAAAATCTTTGGGCTGCTTGCAGTGGCTCACACTGTAATCCCAGCATTTTGGGAGGCTGAGGTGGGCGGATCACGAGGTCAGGAGTTCAAGAACAGCCTGGCCAATATGGTGAAACCCTGTCTCTACTAAAAATACAAAAATTAGTCGGGCTTAGTGGTGTGCACCTGTCGTCTCAGCAACTCAAGAGACTGAGGCAGGAGAATCGCTTGAACCCAAGGGGCGGAGATTGCAGTGACCCGAGATCACGCCATTGCACTCCAGCGTGGGCGACAGAATGAGACTCCAATAATTTGCCTAGAAGATCAATACCAATATCTTTTCATATATGAATCTTTAAAAACATGTTACCTAATCATCTAAAGAGAAGACCAATATTTAGTCACCCATCCCAATTACCTTCTACTCAACTTATAAAAATTATTTACAAATGAAAGATGCTGCATTTGTGGAATGTAACCAGGAAGATATGCAACATTTACTTATTTCAAGTTTTAACCTTGGATCATGCAGGACCACTGAAAAGCTGTCTGTCTGAAATTCTATTTAATCCACATATGACTATGTTCAGTGTACTGTTATCAGGGACATACTTTAAGACATGGTTGTAGATGGCCCACTGCTGGATTTAGTTTATAGATGAGATTGGCTGTATTACAATACCCTTTCATATGAAGGAATGTGATAAATTTCTATCAGCATTAGAGAAATCTTTGTTTCCTCCCAATAGCTATGGCATTTTCTTTTCAATTTAGTCAATATAGATTTATCAAATGAACACATTTCAATTTGAGCTTTGTTTAGCAAGAAGTTCAAAGATAAACTCAATAAACCCACTTCAAAAATTATGTTAAGGTAGAAAAATAAAAAAACAAATAAACAAACAAAAATTACGTTAAGGCATTTCATATACCTATGTGAATTGCTTTACTATTATTATGTATATATATATATATAAAATATAGTAATATTATATATTAATAATGTATGTGTATGCATAAATATATATATATATGTATATACTTAGAGAGAGAGAAAGGGAGACAGAGAGACAGAGACAAAGGCAGAGAGACATTCTATTTGTGGATTCCATTTTTGTTAATTTGCCCATGAACTAAAATTTATTTGAAAACGCAAAATGAACACTAATAGCACTTTGTTGGTCATTCACATACACGTGCAGAGGGCCAAAATATTTGAATAATCCAGCATGCATGCTCCAGCTGAGGTGCAACAAGGTAACACGCTGCCTTGTCGTTTCAGCTCTCACACTGCAAACAAGTGTCATTCTCTTTATCTAGGTAGTCCCCACATTTTTTACATTTTGGGCTGCTTGTGATGGCGCTAAGAGGGCCCCCAAGCCTGGTGCTGCAGTGCTGTCTGGAGATCCTAAGCACAAAGAGGCTGTGTTAGGGAAGCTTTACTTAGGCATGAGTTGTCGTTTATTGACCATGACGACAACGTCAACAAATCAATAGTTTATATTCAATAAGATGTCTTTAAACAGAAACGCACAAAAAGCAACATTATGTATCGATCTGTTGATTTGTTGATGAAACTGTTGTGACCAGAGGCTTGCCATTTTTTAACTCTGTATTTTCCAGGAGGGCAGTAGTTCCGTATTTGCTAATTCTGCATTTATGGAAACTTTATGGAACAATACTGCTGTAAATAACAAGAGTTAACTGTATTCCTTTACTTTCTCTATATGATTGTAATATCATACCCATACTCCTTATGAATATGTCCACTTTTTTTTTTGAGATGGAGCTTGCTCTTGTTGCCAAGGCTAGAGTGCAATAGCACGATCTCGGCTCACCGCAACATCCGCCTCAGCCTCCCAAGTAGTTGGAATTACAGGCACACACCACCACACCCAGCTAATTTTGTATTTTCAGTAGAGATGGAGTTTCTCCATGTTGGTCAGGCTAGTCTCGAACTCCCAACCTCAGGTGATTTGCCCACCTTGGCCTCCCAAAGAGCTGGGATTACAGGCATGAGCCACTGCCTAACAACATACATTTTATTGTTTACTGTTCTAGTCAAAACAGATTTATAATTTGTTTTTCTTATATTCTCTCAACACTTTGTTAAAATGCTTGATTTTGCCCAAATTCTATTCTATTTGCTCCTCTTGGTTTGCATAGTTTCAATGACACAACAGACATCTATGGACTACTTTGCCTTTTTTATAACTGTTTCGTAATAGTAAAGTGAGCCATTCAAAGAGATTCCCTCTCAGTTTTCCAAGTGAGCTACCTAAAATTTTCAGTAATCTTTTAAAATAAAAATACTTTTCTTAGTTCATGTTACAAATACCTTATTGATTTATACACTAAAAGGTTTGTAAACCAAAATCTACATCCCAATGGCAGTTGACGAACATAAATGAGCACACGATTCTCACTTCAGCGTGACAATGGAAATTTAAACAAACAATGTGTGATTTAAAAATACGTAATTAATTTACCAGATCATGACTTATCCAATCCTATTCTTTATGATAATGTATGTCTTTTACTAGAATAATCTCATTATTTTCTTATCCAAAAAGTCCAATCAGTGGATTAGTATCTGGAGATACAGAATGAATGCCGAAATACGGTTTTCCCCGCTCCTGGTTGTACAAATTTGAGCAAGATATTTAATCTATTCAGACCTCAGTTTTCAGGATTAAAGAAGACTTTATTTTTTATGGTTAAATAACATAATTTATGCTCAAAAGAAAAGTTTAAAAATGGTATATGGCACATATTTAATAGCTGTTCCTTTCTCCATTTTCCTATGATAATTGTTACATTTAAATACTACAGGCATCCTATATTAGTTCTAGTTACACCAAGTTCTATTTATTCTTTAAATTTCCAAGAAAATATTTTGTGAAATACGTAGTATTGCATGACTTGATGGTATAAAATGTGAAATATTAGAAAAAAAACTGTTGTAAATCTCACAATATTAAGAAGCAACTCAGGAATATAGTGTAGAAAACAGTTCAGGCCGGGCATGGTGGCTCATGCCTGTAATCCCAGCACTTTAGGAGGCCGAGGCAGGGGGATCACTTGAGGTCAGGAGTTCAAGACCAGTCTGGCCAACATAGTGAAACCTGTCTTTACTAAAAATACAAAAGTTAGCTGGATATGGTGGGCATGTCTGTAATCCCAGCTACTTGGCAGGCTCAGACAATAGAATCACTTGAACCTGGGAGATGAAGGTTGCAGTGAGCCGAGGCTGCACCACTGCACTCCAGCCTGGGTAACAGAGAGTGAGACTGTTAAAAAACAAACAAACAAACAAACAAAGAAAACCAGCTCAAAATGCACTCATCTTAAAGGTTAACTGTTGAGTATTGAAGGGTATGTCTATGCTGACAAAAAACGAAAAGGAAAAAAGAGCTCAGTGTAATATGTTCAACGGGGTGCTAATAATTTAAGTACTTATGTGGAAATGGATTTTATATTAGAGAAAAATGCATTAATCTTATTTCTTAAAAGAGTCTTGGTCACTTATATATTTAGTACATAGCGACGATTACAAACCATTTAAACAGGAAGAAAAGTGAAAATGTCAGCTTGTACTCTATTGATAGGGAATTAAATCCACACATCACGCCACAGCAGGATGCATTGCCTAAAACATATTCCCTATTTAGGTCTCTTGATTTTCTTCAAACTTCTCCCTAAAGTGTGGTTTCATTTTAGTAATATCTGAAAAATACGTGCTTTGTTTAGCTCTTATCAAAGGCAATATTTAAAAGTATTAGGATTTTTTTCATATGATTTTTCACTGTCTTTCTCTTTTATCTTTATATTTTACACAGTGAAAAACAGACAAAAATCATATTTTTAGTGATGATGAAAGAACCACTTCTTGCATTTCATCCTAGCCTGGTTAAAAGTAGGTATGGCTGTCCTAGAACTATAAGGCTCTACATTTATACTTAGTATTTTCTCTGAATCCAACATGGAATAAAAACCACTCTATACACAACTTCATTAAGCAAAATAAGTCACATGGATATGTTTAAGGTAAATTCCTGGCCAGAAAAGCTGTATACCTCTTAAAGAGCAAAGAGAATGGCATTTAAAACTTCAGGCATAAGCCTACATGAAAAAGAAAGACCCAGGGGTGGTCAGGGAACTGAAAATCCGGGAAAACACTGGCTTATGTTTATAAAGCCCCTTATTGCCTGGCAAAGCTATTCTCATTTATTCTACTAGGGCTCAGAATGACACTCTAAATGAGCAGCAAAGGGCAGAAGCCTTGCAGGGTCCTTTTGCAAGTAGGTAGGTGTTTCTTGAAAATGGGTTCAATGAAATGTAATGCCAGGCAGTTAGCATGAGGAAGTTCTTCTAAAAGCTGATAGCACTTTTCTGCGAGCCAGGCCCTACATCAATGACTGGCTTGTTATCAGCCATAATTCAAAACATTTTTGGTTGCAATGGTAAATAATGAAAATGCTGCCCTAACCACATGATGGCAACACATTATGGAAGAAATGAATGAATGTGCAGGCCAGCTTTCAGCCAGGTCACCGTAAAACACCTGAGAACTTCAGCAAGTTGTTCAAGCTTTCCTCCTTTAAACTTGAGATTCTGAGATTTGCTTTTATTGTCAAGGAAGTTCCCAGCACCATGTAGCCTTTCCTTTTTCTTCCCACATCCCCATGCCACTCCTTACCAGCCTCTGCCTACTTTCCCAATCACCGTGCACCAAAAAAAATCTTGTCACATTTAAACAAAAAACTGAGTTAGAAGATTAAATTAGATGATGAGGTTGGGAAGATGAACAAAAAAGGGAAAAATAGGGGATGGCTGTTGGGTATAACAGGGAAACCCTCTAGGAAGCCTCAACAAAGGCTTCATCCTCCATGGCAGGCTTCATTCTTCTAGGTTCTCCCCCAAAAAACTCTCTGTATCTAATTCTGCAGTTTTCTGGTCTGTGACTTGTTGGGAGAGGACAGATGGGTTAGCATAGCACGTGCCAGAGTCTTGGGTCTGTTTCACCATACGCCCTCCTATTTCTTCCAATATTGACAAGTCTGCATTCATAATGGATTTCCTAACCACTTGGTTAGAGTTCCTTAAGAACAATAGTAAAGACAGACCCAAGCTTCTACAACAACTAGTGGCACCAGGGGATACTTCCAGGAGAGAACGGCACCTGGTCTGTGAACTGTCCACCTTGCCTTGTAACCGAAGCAGGCTTGCACAGCCAATTTGAAGCTGGCCTCCAAGACACCAGGAACGACTGTCCTTCAGAGAAAGGTAAGGTGTGCTGAGCACTACTGATTAAATGAATGCCTGTATCAGAAGGAAAGTACAATAAAATCCTAACAGAACTGCTACCACTCTAATGGAAGATTATCCCTGTTCAGGCTGCATACTCATAAAAACCTATAGAGCCAGCAAGAAGAATGCGGAAAACTAGCCATGGTAGACAGGTAGATTTTAAACATGTTGCTTGGACTTCAATTTCTTTTCCAGCAAAATGGAGCTAGAACTGCCGTCAACGTTCCTTTATCCCCAACTATTTATCTAAATACTGGGCTAGGTACGTTATTGCATCATCTAATTTAATTATCACCATAGCCTCATGAGATTCCCATTCAGGAATTATATAAGCTGCTCCATATGTACTTTCTAAAGTGACTGATCCAACCAGGGTGATTATTGTATTATGAACACCTCCATCATGAGAGTATTCATGTCTTCACCCTGTCCTTACACCCATTTCTACTCCCTCAGCAACCTAAGACATAGTCTTCCCTAATGCCTCATTTTCACAGAAAAACTTCAGCTAGGAATCAACAATAAAAATAGAAGAAAAAAGGATTTAATCCAGATCTATTTTCCACTGGTTTGTCTAATTACTTATGAGTCCTTAATATCTCCTCTTACACCTCATCCTTAACCATAAAGTCTCTATACATACTCAATTTACTAAAAATACGCTGTAGCTGATGTTCTAGCTAAGTCAGATGTCCCGACTTCAAATTAAAATTTCATAGTGCATTCATGGTCCCTACAGAACCCTTTAGTTGTTCCACCCCAAAATGAGCCATCTCAGCAGGATTTGATCTGCAAGAAGATAAAAGCGAGATCTAAACAGCAAAAGACCACAGGAAAATGATTGTAGGTGTTTTAAGAAAGAACCTGAGATAAATACTTGATATCAAGGGCTAGATGATGTTGAAACATATAGAGAACACCAGGTCAGGGGCCATAAAAGAAGCAATTTAACTAGGAACATGAGAAGAGCTAAATGATTCTCTCTTTGCTTGCTGTCTTATGGCCTGTATAGATTAACAACATTTAACAAATCAAGAGGTCCAGGTTTTTCCATCCAAAAGGCCTTTGTACTCTACAATGTGATGCTATGTAGCCTCGCTAATCATGACCAGCATGTTTTATTTCCACTTACAGGTACCAAATAAGAAAAGCATGGTGACCAAATTATGTGGTGAGGTGAGGTGGAGGGGAGTCACAGGGGATTCTATCCAGGTAGAAAAGAGGCAGATGCATGACTGAAGAATTGTAAAGTCATTCAATTGGGTTGGGAGTGGGAGAGACAATAGCAAATTTCAAAGACAGAAAATGACAGTACAAATTACTCTTGTCCATAAGAAAACAAAAATCCTTTTCTGCACAGAGCTGGAAAAGCCCTATTTTGTGCCCTGTAGGAAAGCACTTTGATCGACAATGCAAACACAACTTGAGGCAGAGCAAAACACAAAATTGTAGCTATGATTCCACTCACCAAAAGGGTGGACCTTCGATGTACAATTCGGCTAACTTTACAGGAGTGCTCCACAGCAAAGCCAAATGACGAAGCAAGCCCCAGACCGCTTAGGCAATTAAAAGCTGGATGTAACTGTTAAAATGAAAAAGAAATAGGTAAGACCCAAATGAGCACATAAAGCAAACCCCAAAAATGCAAATAAATACCATACATCTTCTAAATGTAGGAAAGTTGAAATTAGGAGCTAAATGAACTAAATTGCACACCTTAGCTCTTAAAGAATATCTTTGGATAGAGGAATGTAAAATATGATATAAAACATTAATTAGTTAAGTCACTTTGACTATTAACGTTAAGATACATTGCCACAATGATAGAATATCTATTTGTTATCCTTCAAAGGTGATGCAGTTTATACTACAAATGCAGAAATACACATTATTAAAAAGAGAGAATAGTTGAAATGTATCTTTCTAGCAATATACAGACCTTATGTTTGCTCTTCAGATTTACAAATAATTTATTTCACCTTAAAATGTACAGTTTGCTCATCCATACAACTTGAGCATGATTTTGCTGACTTTTAAATTTAAATATTTACTAGCTAATACCATTGTCAATAGCATGTGGGGGTATATTATATAACAGGAAGGTTCCAGTGATCCCAACACAACTTGCTCTGAGCAAATAAATTTAATCATCTGAAAACTGGGATATTATAGTCCCTACTTCACAGAAATGTTGCAAAGATAAAATATAAAAATTCTGTAAAAGCACTTGGCACAGTGCCTGGCATGTAATACTCCTTCAATACATGTTTGCTGTCCTTGTCACTGTTGTTATCACCACTCAAAGGGTACATGTCTCAACTTCATCAACAGAGATGTTGGGCTTACCTCCTAATGACTGATGCCTTCATACAAAGCAATTCCCTCCCCTCCCTTGCAAACAAGGCCAAGAAAGGCTACACATAAACTAAGCCACACCAAGACATCATTAAGTGACTCATTACGTTCCTTCTCCTCCGGTGAGTAAAACTCAGGCAGTGAGGAAGTAGAAGAAAAAAGAGGGGTTGAAAAAGAGGGAGTGACAATAATTGAAAACAATTATCTCTAATTTCTCTGTTTCGCTCAAGTCATTCTCATCTTGGATGCTAAATGTATACCTTCACATGTCAACACAACGAGCCCTGCCTTGTCTGGCCTATTCGAGGCAGCCTGTAAAATTATTTAATTAGCTGGAAAGTGCCAGCTTGGCTGAGCCCATCTTGAGTTCCCCCGTCCAGCCACAGCTGCATAACATATTCCTAGACACCAGCAATTCAAGGTCAAGTGGCAATTTCAGACTGATGGCTGCACCTTCCCAACCACTCTGAGAAGCCCTTCTGCCCTCCACAAAGACACCTGACAATCTGGAATAAAGCACTGAGTGCTAGCATCCTGATCTTCCAGGCTGTTGTGAGGGGTGGCTTTTGTCAAAATGCAGTGGGGATAATGGAATTAAAACTGCAGTGCACTAGGGTTTAGATGATCTCGTTCACTAATAAGCACAACCTCATTCAATGTCCCTGAAATCCTCCAAGCCTCAGTCTTCTTATCTGTAAAATGGGGAGCCAATGCCTACCATACAAAATTGAGTAATGTTGAAAGAAGATGCTTCTGGCATGCAACAACGGATAACTACCATCCATTTTTGCTTTCCTTTTTAAGCTAGTTTCCTTATTATTAATATGTTACCTTGGTATATGATTATATGAGAATGATAGGTAAAGGATTGACTAATCAACAGTATGTGTCTTTAAAAGACAAATTGACAAGACTAGAAAAAACTATAAGACCTTGTGTAAACTTGCTTTGTTTTCGTTTTACTTTTCAAGTCTTCAGCTTGGCAAGCAGAGCCCAGCAAAGGAATATGGTTCTTTGATTCCCTCCTTAGAAACACTGCAGCCTTTATTGTCTTTATATCACACAGCTTTAGCACTTAATTATATCCTACCTTGGAATAATTAGGTGTCCTTATAATCAAGTCTGTTTACTCACTTGTGCAGTTCTGATCCTTTAATCTCTCTTGAATATTAGTTTGTAATGCTATTAAGAGCCACAATTTAACAATTTTATTACTAAATAAAATTGCAAGAATATTTTGATGGAGTTCCACCAATGGGTTGAATTTAAAAATTACTTTTATAATTAAGAATAGTACAAATTTATCAAATAATTACCCCTGAAAAATAGAAGCACACAGGGCCTGTGTGCCTTCCCAACGACTAACCGTGCGGCTTTGGGCAAGTCACTGAACTTCATCTGGGATCTGCATGCAGAGGAATTGTGGTAGGGTCAGATACTTGTCTCAGCTAGATCACCAATTTAGTCTAAAGATAAGAAGAATTATCTAGAGTGACAAAACTATGATAAGACGACCGTCTATTTTAGGCAATAGAAAAATGTTATGTGCTTAGTTATTCTATACAATGTTAATTATAAATTTAAAGAATTGAAAAGCCTGCTGCTAACATGTCAAAGAGAAACCAAGCATGATCAGTGTACACAGTACACTACATTGTAATGATTAAATCACCAGACTCTATACTTCCACTGCCTGGGCTTCACACTTAAGAGTCATGTAATCCTAGATAAGTTATACTCCTCTGTGTTCCTTGGATTCCACCCATGCAAGATAGGGATAATAACAATAATAATAATATCTAACTCATAGGGTGGTGGTAAAAGATTATATAGATTATTCACTTAACACAATGGCATATAATAAACACTAGCTATTATTAATATTTATTATGATTAGTGAAGTAGAGTCACATAAAAATCCACTACTTTCCAAACTATCTACTCAAACCATATTTTGTTATTTGCATCATAAATATTTGTCAAATGAATAAATGAGAAAGATTTTTGACTAGTATATTTCACTCATCAAATATTCAATAACAAGTGGCAAATGCTTTAATATGGTACCTTTACCAAATGTTATTTATTAGGTTTTCATCTACATTAAGATGTATTAAAGCTTACATGTTGATTGAAATTAAATACTTTATTAATTAAATGACAAGGCTAGGCAAACTCAAAATTTATATTTTTTCAGAAATATAAATTTCTGTTACAGTTTACATACCGAATTTTCTGTGATGACAATGAGATCTGATCTGTATTTTCAAACTTACTTTTTAATTTTTTTAGTCTCACTATAAAACTATCTAAATGGTTCAGTTAATAAAAAGTAAGTAAACATCATTTAAAACCAATCAGTCCATGATAATCACTGCTTACACCGTGCCGAGCATCCTTCTAGACATCTCTCTATAAATAAATTCACCTGGAATAGACAAAATTGTGCATAAGTAGAACAATGCTATACACTGATTTTTATTTCAAAGCTTTTTCTCTATTGGAAAGGTACTTTTAGATCATTGATGCCAGTTAATCTGTATCTCCTTCTGATTCAAAGTATTTTAACTTTCCATTTAATATTTGTAGACAATTTGAGATATTCAAATACCCTATTTAAAAGTAGTATCAGATGAGCAATTTAAAAAAATCAAACATTGTTGACATTTGGGGAAAATTTTGGAGATTCTTTAATTTGCATCACTTAGATGAACTTTTCTACCATTAAACATATAAATCAAAAAAATTAAGCAAACACCAGACTACATATCTTACACAAATGCCACAAACGAAAGTGATATAGACAAACCTATAAAAATCCAGACAATGGGAATAAAACTTGCAAGATGTTGTTACCTTCATTCAAACTACCAGCTCCCTTAATGGAAATTAAGTTTATAGGCTTTAAAGAAATATTAACAATTTTCCCTTTAGATATAAAGAGAATGATATTACAATGTGAGGAATGAGAGATTAGTAAACGCAAATTAATTGACTTCTTTCTAATGAATAAAAATACAGATTTCACAGACATAAAAATATGAGCATATGAGTTTCATTCCACACAGCAGAAATGAAATGACAAGTTCAAACGGATGAATTTCAGAATACTGAAATATTCTAACCGATTAACAACAGCTCAGGATTGTAGCTCCCAGTGAAAGCGGAGAGAGCGAGTGGACGCTGCACTTTCAGATGAATGTTTGTTGCCCACAGACTGGGAGACTCCTGGCAGAGGAGCCACCCAGGTCACCAGCGCGACTTTTTTGGCCGGCGCGGCTGTTATGCCGGCGTCCCGGCACGGCGCTTCTCGGCGCGGAGTATACGGGATGGGGTGCCCTTTGAGTCCAGCTCGGCTGGTCCCGTCCCCACAAGGAGAACAGCAATTGGAAGCGCTGAGGACTGAGAGTTTCACAGTAAGCACAGCTGAACCGGGAAGGTCCAGCTGTGCGGGGAGGGGGCGTCCACCAAAGGAAAACTAAGAAACAGAAAAAACTTCCTCACCGGGCGGAGAGATCCAAGATGGCCGATTAACAACAGCTCAGGATTTTAGCTCCCAGTGAAAGCACAGAGAGCGAGGTGGACGCCGCAATTTCAGACGAATTTCTATGGAACACAAACTGGGAAATTCCCGGCGGAGGAGCCACACGGGTCGCCAGCGCGACTCTTTTGG
>CAUYLG010011921.1:0-25128 GCA_963573385.1 Cacajao melanocephalus
CCCCAGACACAGGGACCCCTGTAAGAGGGAAGTCGAGATAAAGGAGTCAGGAACAGAAAAAGGGAATCTAGCTAAAAGATAACAGGATGATCGAAACCAGAAACACCTGCAGTCACGAGAAACAATGTCTTGACGTAAATATTGTTTATGTGCACCAGGAATGACCATTACCCTTTACGACCATGGATTGTGTGTCTGTCACCTTTATTGTATAGAGCATGTGATTTAGTGATCTGTTGTTTTTTACACTGATGTAAACCAGAGCCTGGAAAATGTATATAATCGAAGACTTTGAGAATTAAAACTGTTGTTGGAGCATAGGCTCTTCAACCCTCCTGACCCCACTTGTCTGTCTCTCTCTTTCTTCTTACACACCCCCCATTCAGGTTGGAATCCTCTGGCTGGTGGAGGGTTCCCGGCAGTGTCTCCCCAAATTCATATGTTGATACACTAAACCAAACCCCACCAAATGTAATAGTATTAGAAGTAGGACCTTTGTGAGATAATTAGGATTAGATGGGGTCATGAGGGCAGAATACAATTAGTGCCCTTGTAAGAATTATGAAAGAACTTGCTTCTCCCTTCTACTCCCTGCCATGTAAGGATAGGATGAGAAATCGGCAGTCTACAACCCATAAGAGGGCTTTCACCTGACCATGCTGGCACACTGATCGTGGACTTTCAGCCTTCAGGACAGATATTTAAGAAATAAATAGCTGTTGTTTGTAAGCCACACACTCTCTTGTAGTTTTGTAGTAGCAGCCTGAGCTAACTAAGATAAGGCTTAAGTAAACATTTCAATTCCTTTTCAGTTCCTGTTCCGTCTGCAATACTAGGACTAGGCTGAATTCAAGTTTTCTGTGAGTAACAATGGGATTAACACTCCCTTGTTTAAAACCTTCTGTGACTTTCCACGATCTTCAAGATAAAAACTTCCCAAAATGACAAACAAGATTTTGCCTTTGGTTGAGATGAGTCTCCTCTCTTCCCTCTTGCTCTTATAGGAGGGTACATTCAAGCCACATCATAAACACCTAGTTGGTTTGTACACATCTTTCCAACTTTTCTCACATACCTTTTCCTCTGTTTAAATCACTTCTCTTCACTTAGCTTCCTCTTCTCTCAAATTTCAACTCAAATACCACTTGCTCTGAAAGTCTTCCATAATGCCAACACCACAATTGTACTCTCCCTCACAACTATATTTTTTCTTTCAAACTATTCATAATACTCTAAATTATTAATTTATCTTAATTTCTATATTCCCTAAGAGGATGAAAATTTGATGAAAACAAGGAAGCATCAGTTTTGTTCATCACTGCATCTCAGTGCTTCATGTGGGAAAGGAAGGTTTTAATGGTAGAGTTATCAGTGATAAGCAACTGATCATGGGAGAGAATTCTAAAATGGGCAGCTGCAGTACTGAAAAGAGACTTAAATTATTAGTAGTATCTTTAGAGTTGGAATAAGAATAATTATTATTATAACAACGATAATAATAGTAAACACATCAATTATATAGCATGCCATGCACAGACCTAGGTGTTCTAGATACATTATTTTGTTTCTTAAATAATACGATGAGATGGGAATCATTATATCTACATTTTCAATTGCAGGAACTAAAGAACTGAAAGGATAAATAAATTCTCTAGTGTCACACACTTTGCAAGTATTAGAGCCAAGGATATGAACTCAGGCAGTATGGTTCCCAAAGCACACTCTCAATATTCAATTCTGTTGCTTAAATATTTGAGTCTGACATTGATAATAACAATAGAAGTGGGTATTTAATAGGATTTTTTAATTTAAAAAGTAGATAGTATGTAGTTCTATGATTTTCTTGGCGAAAAGTTAACTCCCTCCTCCATCTCCTCTTATATCAGATGTATTGGAACCTACTGGGTACTCTGATCAGTTGTCAGCTGTGTCTGCCTAAAGTCTGTTAGCTATTTAGCTGAGGGAATATACAGAAAGTATGAATGCTTTCACAATGTCTTTTGAGGTTACATAATAAAATAATACAACAAAGTCACGAACAATAGAAAAAATGGACTTGGGTGAAACTACCACCGACTTTGGAGCAAAAAGCTTTTGAACCAATTTCTACATTTGAAAAAGGAGACATTCATCATATCTTACTTAAAAGGATACTATAAAGGACAAATAAGCATAGTGTTTTCTGTAGAATAAATAAATGACAGGGAGAAAAAAGCTCATTTTATTTTTTCACCCTCATTCCAAATTTTTCCATGCTACCTATTGTACCAACTTATAACTTCTTTATAAACCAGTCGTAGCTAGTTTAGTTTACATACATTTAGTCAGATAATAAAATTTGAACAAAATTTATCCAATGGATTATCACTATGACTTATGTCCAAGGTTATAATAACTATGCATTGCATTTTATAATACTTTTGTGCCCAAGGCAAATGTAATTAAGGTTGTCATAACCCTGCTTGTACATTCACACTTGATGGGATGTTAATGTGTGTAACTTTGAATTACACCAGTTCCTAATGGGTTTTAAAAATATTTTAATATTTTTGTACCATGAGCCCTTTATTGTTTTGTCAGCTCTAATCTAGTCTAAGGGCTACCATTTTCTCCCATCAGCACCCATAGGATACACTGCTAATCATCAAAGTTTTCTTTCCAACTGAGCCTTGACACATTCTCCAAATCCTTCTTAAATAGCCAAACAACTGATTAGAGTTGGCCTGGGAAACATTTGTCATTCCAGGAAAGAGAAATCAGAAAAGTGACATTCGTAAGATCTAAAGAAAAAGGGAGCGTTAGTAAAGTTTTATGAAAGAGAACTTGAATTATAAAGGCAATGCAGATAAGAAAAACGATTCATCTTAATATTCTGATTCAGTCTGTAACCCCATATTACATTGTTGCTTTAAATTATGCCATCCTCTTTTCTGTTTCTGTATTTATATCCAATGAGGGAATAAAATAGATTTTATATTAACTTAGTATTAAGTTATTATTCATGTGTTTTTACTTCAGCCAAGTCGATTTCATTTTTTTATCTCCACTACATATAAGGAAGCTCATTACAAAAGATGGGGGGAAAAAGACATGCCTGGCTTGCTCCCACTAAATTCTAAGGCCCTTTTGAACAGCCGGTTTACACTTGTAAGATTATTCGAAAGTGGGAAATATGGATAGAAGGAAGGAGGAAGTAGACAAAATAAGGAACACTGGAAGGAGTAGATACCTATTTTAATTCTGTGCTTCTTAGTATTTTAAGGGTCTCACGTCTTTCTCAAAAGTTGATGGACTATTGGCCTTCACTCCAGTCACTGCCATCAATGATTTTTAAGTTTTGTATACAATCTCACTGACCACTAGGGGCACCCATGGATAACAACATAATCACTCCTGCATTAGCTAGATGTGGCTTTCTAGAAGACAAAATTAGATTACTGACCAACATTAAAACAAGGGTATGATTTTTCCCATGACCATAGTACCTTATACAACATGTTAGATTCTAAGTAAGCCAGAGGCCTCCTCAAATTTCCATTCATCATTTTACAGAATTGTTTCCCACATTTCGGCTATTTGCCTACCACTTTCGTGGTTTTACTTATATCTGTATAAAATAAAAACATTTAATTAATCTAATATTTTAAAAACCCATTTTCTAACAAATAATTGTATACATTTTCTATTTTTATGGTAAATATAAAATTAATATAACTCTTATATAGATGTTATTTCTATAGTGATGTATCCTATAAATTTTAATGTATTACCTCCACTTCAGAGATATAGAAAGTGAGAGCTGAACATTAAAATAACTTGGGTAAGTTTTCACTGATGATACATGGAAGAAGTAAGATTCAAGTACAGGTATGACTGGCTTTAAAGCCTCTGCTTTGAGTTACTGAGTTTGTTATTTGTTAGGTTTTTGTTAGGCTATAAAACATTAAATATAAAGAATGTGGACAGACTTCACTGATAAGTTGGCTCACTAATAAATTGGCTATATATATATTTGATTTCCTCTATAAGAAAGTTAGGAGAAGGTCTCATAAGCATATTAAAAAATGGCTAAGCTTAGGTCATTTATTTTGAAGCTTTTTGATAGGAGTGATGGGTCTGTCTGTTTTTTTTAAATATTATTTGTTTGATTCATGATTGATTAGAAATGACCTTTCTCCCATTAGAATACATTCTGGTGAAAATGTCAGTTAAAGTGCTCTGCTATGCCTTGGAAACATAATTGACATGTCACTGATAGCTGGCCAATCAAATGCTATCTCTCTGAAATGTGAAAAGGAGCATGTTAGTGAAAAAAAAAATCAAAAAATTCTTGGACGTAATTCATTCCATTACACACTACCTAAAAGATGTCTATTACCTCTTGTACCTCCACCCAATGCTTTTCTGGCCCTAGCTAAACCTGGATGTCCCTTCCATTCTAGGAGCTCTAAGATATCCCGTCAATAAAGTATTTATCTGCTTCAGTTGGATAGTCCATTTCTAATAGCTCAAATAAGAATTTTAAAAGATGCAATTCTTGTTTCTAAATTTCTCTCCAGAAGGATCAAGCTAATTTACATTTCCATCAATTGTATATGAATGTGTTAAGGTAGTATCTTAAAGGAAATAGAGAAAAATACCCAAATGACAATTGGGAACTGGCAATGTTTTCATTTGAATTGATCAGAAACATTTTCTCTTCTTTCATTAAAGCAAATCGATTCTTGGCTTGCTGTTAATATCAAAGTAAATAATGACACTTCTACCTCAAAGTTAGAAAATTCATTTTTCATGGGGTTATAATTCCCTTAGCAAACACAAATATCTTGATTATGTTCTGTGAACATTTTCTTTATAGCAGTATGCTCAGATCTCCATTGGAGTCACTTTGAAACTTGTCCAATCTTGTCAGCAAGTAATCATCTAGTAGATGTTTCTGTGAATAAACATCCAATTTACTGCAATTATTTGCAGATTAATTGTGTCTGTCTCTCAGTATCTGTCTTTATTCAACTGCATATAGTAGCAATGAATATGTGAGTGTAAAAATAACTATGTATAAATTATTTAAATGGTAATTAGAAGGCAAATCACCTGTAAAGCTGATGGAAAGATTGTTAGGTTCTATTGAGCTTGAAAATTCTCATTTATATTTAGTGTTAAATTTAAATGTAAAAAAACAAAAGGGTTAGTTAAAAAAAAATACAAGCGTTGAGCTATGAAGATGATGTGGTTACTGACAGTGAAACTGGCGACAAATTTTAAGAGTAGATTAAAGTATTTCCTTCCTTGGGAAAGAAGACAGAGAAGGAAACCTGTAATTAAAGCATTTCTGTTGAGGGTGGAGGAGTCTCTAGCAGCAATGAACCTCAAAAAATAAACAAGTTGACTGATTGAGTTCAAAGCAGAATAGATGCTGTTCAATAAAGGGAATGTTTTTAAAATTATGAGAAGTAGATAAGTTCCCATGATTGTTGGTAAAAATTAGTACGTCAGTTTGCAATGTTGGCAATATTCAGAGAGAGGAGTGTAATTTTTCAGCGGACAAATTCGAATTTCAGAATCAATTATCCTCTGTGATCATTCCATTAGAAATATCACATTGGAGATAGCCAGAATGGAACAGAAAATTTATGATGAATGATTGTGTGCAAATTTCTAAAGGCAAAAGACACTCAAAAAACATTTCTTCCCCTTTCATATCACTCTCTATACATGAATCAACTCCAATAAAAACCAGAAAATATTTATTGAACATTTATTAAGTCCAAGGCACTGTACAAGAAATTGGAGATATGGTTGTAAACAAGTGGGTCAAATTGGCTTTCCCCTCTAGGAGAGAGAGAAACATGTAATGTATTTGCGTGTGTGTACATGTATGTGTGTATAATATCATTTCAGGAAGTTATATGAGCCACAAAGCCTGTTAGAGCATGATAGAAGGTAGATGAGACCAGTTTAAAAAGCATGGGCAGGAATAAGCTTTCTAAAGTTAACATTTGAATATACTCTTGAATGAATCCAGGAAATTAGCGAAGATTTCCTTGCCAAGGAAACAACAAATAAAAATGCTCAGGTGTGGGAATAAGCTTGACATGTTTGAAGACGAACATGGAGGTCTTTATTTCTAAAGTTAAGTGGGAGAAGGAGAGAATAGTACATGATGTTGAAAGGGAATTATGTATGAGCGGAACATGTAGGGTCTTGTAGACCATGATACTTAGTTTGAATGGAATTTGATGGTGAACTGTCTGAGTCCTTTGATCATAGAGTCATGGTCAGCCATTTCATGGTTTTCTACCTTTTTCCCATTAGATAGAAGAGTCTGTAAGAGTTTGGTGATATTCGTCTTATTCACTGCTTATATTCCTAGTATCTAGCATCGTGTGTATGTAAAGCATTAAGCACACACCAAGCATCTATACACTAACTGGATATAAATCTGGTTCCAAAATATTAGTGAAACTTCATGTTTTAGCTACACTTGGCAAAAATGAAGAGAAAATACTATGGTCATTAGAACTTAGAATCAAATGCATGTATTTTTAGCTAAATAGATGATTGGGACAGTACTCTCCTTCCCCACTTCGACATACGTCTTTTTTTTTTCTATTTTCATAAGGGAAATTAAGCAATATGTAAATGCTGTTACTTCAGGCAGTGCCTTTGTAGACTAAACTTTGTCCTTCAAACACAGTGCTCACGTTAATTAGAATAGACCAGACTGGAATATTAGAGGCTTAAGATACTCTGTAGGTTTATATCACCAACATGCATCAAATTGAATATTTGTCATATTTCTCTTTGTGATAACTGAACCATTTCAGCTTTTAAGATAGCATATTAAATAGAGAGTAAAAAGGTTTTGGCTCTCCTTGCAGATTTTAGGCAAATATGAATCAAGATTTTCCCAGATAATATAGAGGATTTTTAATAATAAAAATGAAATGATTGTCAAATAGTGAATACTATTTACATTATTGTGTGCTAAAGGTTGGGGAAACTTTTATTATGATTCTGAAATATTACTTCTGCCTGGAAATTTCCTGACTGTTTCCCTAATTTTCATCCTAATAAAGTCATATATATTCTGTAAAACCCAGACCCAGATTAAATATCTATTGATATGACCACACTGGGCAAAATTAATTACCAATTTTTTATGTCCTCACTACCCTTAATTCATAAACTTGTTGTATTTTTCTGAATTCATCAGTTCACAAGTAAATCACCTCTACTTTGTTGAGAGCTTCCCTAGAAAATGGATTAAAATTCATCTTCTCCATCTACTCAAAGTTTAGCAAAGTCTGGCGTGTGATAAACTCTTGTAAAAAGCTAAGTGAATCAATACACATGGATATAATATTATTTATTTGTCTAGACTGGGGCTCAGAGTTTTCTGTTACTCTGAAAGCAGCACACTATCGGTCTGACGTTCAAAGATAATTTACAATTTTTCTCTGGAGATAAAATGAACGCAGTTTAAAGAGAAGCAAACAAGTTAGTGCTTATTACAGAAATAGTTTTTATGTTCACCACTTTGACTCATCAAGTTCTGGAAGCCAAAGATAAAGGGTTTTTCATAAAAGATTATATGAGGTGTAGTGGCTTGTACCTGTAATCCCAGCTACTTAAGAGCCTGACGCAGGAGGATTGCTTGAGGCGAGAAGCTCAAGACCAGCTTGGGCAACATAGCAAGAAAAAAAAAAAAAATAAATAAATAAATAAATAAATAAATAAAAGAGATGATATTGACTAGTCTAATAAAGAATGAGAGGGTGGGATGCCTGGTGAATGTGAGTGCCAAGGAAAACTAGCTTTAACTAGAGCCATGGTCATAATTTATAATCTACAGGACTGGAACAAATAATGTCAAATAACATTTTCAATTTTATTGAATGACAGGAAGAAAAGAACTAAACTCTTTAATCTTTGGATGTTATCTTAATACTCATGAATAAACTTGATTTGGGGTAGAGGCTCTATGTGATTAGATGGAGAAATTTTTTTTAAAGTTTGAATTAATCATTCATGGAAGAGAGAAAGAGGGAAAGTGATTTCATATATTTTTTTCACAGCTTTTTCTTTTTCTTTTTTCTCTCCATTACCATGTTTTCCTACCTCTTCTTCTCTGCCCCTCCTAACTCTTCACCTGCCTTGCTTTCCTTTTCTCTAAAATGTGTTGATTGGAGGAAAAATGTATATAAAAGCTGAATACTGATCTCAATTGTGTACATGACAGATTCATATCAAATTACTCCAGCAAAAAATATCTAATTTTCCTTTGAAATACAGGCAAATTTGATTCAGAACACACTACATAACAAATTGGTAAGTTTTAAAAAAACATATGGGAACATTTTCTTTTTTGAGAACATTTAATTTTAATTTTTTAGATAACCTACAGCTTTGACTTAACTTGCATTTCACTAATGTATTATCATAAATTGCCTTGCCTTTTTGCCTCTGACTCTTCTCCAGTACAAGGCTTAGCTGTCAATTGTAAAGAAGCAAGGAGAATCTTCTGATTTCTGTAGAAATGGCAAGTGGTCAAGGAGAAAGTCTGTCAGTGCTGTAGCCATGACATGTCAGTGAGGGTTCGTAGGGTGCACTGCTCATGGGCAGATGAATATGTGCACACTGAAGACTGGCCCCGAGGAGGGGCTGACGTCAACGCAGCATCTGCCCTTCTGAAGCATGCTGGGCCCTTTTATTACTGAAATAGCTCCACAGAGTGGCCTGGGCTGGCCTGAGATATAGCAGCAGCTGTGTTTTTTCCCTCCTTCCCTAAGAACACAAATGACCGTATTTATGAGAAGGGTCTGCATGGACAAACAGAATTCTCGCTTGTTTTCTCTCCCACTGAGTTAACTACAAACATATCCACAAGGATGTGGGCAGACTTACTCCATGATCTAGAACATCCACGAAAGGCTTGCTGAATTTAAAAGTATTGATTTAGAACTTTAGTACATGAAACTCTAAAGGGTGTGGTGGGAAGCTTTTGGGATTTGATCTTCTTTTTGATGATTCTTGATTAGTGAGTGTCACCACCATCCAAGACAATGTTACACGGAAGGTACAGCACCTAGGACCAAGAAACTTTTGAAGGGCTTCTGACAACATTTGAAATTATACATAAAATTTACAAACACAGATATAAACCCAGAAAAATTAAAATTATAATGGTTTAGCTAATTGCCCATGAATTATTTTGTAATTAGCCAATTGCTCAATGCAAATCTTATATAGATATAAAAAATCATAAAGTAGATTTAACCTAATAAGGTTAAAATTGTAAGAAAAAATTAATAATGGAATTTATAAGAATCCAATTATAAAAATTAGAGGATTCAACTTTGTTATAATTACTTATGATATTCAATAGTTTTTAAGTATATTGTAATATGCCTAATACAATATAGGGTAAGGATACCCAAAGTGGAAATGCGTGGACTATGAGGGCACCTTCTATTCCCAGGCCATTAGAGTCCCCTTCACTACTGTTTATCATCTGAACTGACTTTCATCTTCTAATAATGGTTCTTCCTGCCTCCGACTGTGCTGACTCCTTTAGATCATCCCCGCTGCAGCTTAGTGTAATCCATCATGTTCTGACTCTGTTCTTCCCTCCAAGGACTTCTCAGTATAGTATGGTTGGCTGTGTCCCAAAACTCATCTTGAATTGTACTTCCCACAATCCTCACTTGGTGTGGGAGGGATCCAGTGGGAGGTAATTTAATCGTGGGGGCAGTCACCCTCGTGTTGTTCTCGTGGTAGTGAATGAATTCTCACGAGATCTAATGATTTTATAAGGGGCTTTCCTCACTTTTTCTTGGCACTTCTTGCTGCCACCATGTGAAGAAAGGCATGTTTGATTCCCTTTCCACTATGATTGTAAATTTCTTGAGGCCTATCCAGCCATGCTGAACTGTGAGTCTATTAAACCTCTTTCCTTTATAAATTACCCAGTCTCACGTATGTCTTTATTAGCACCATGAAAATGGACTAATACAGGAAATTGGTACCAGAAGTGGGTGCTGGTTTAAATAAAAACTGAAAATGTGGTAGTAACATTGGAACTGGGTAACAGGCAGAGATTGGAACAGTTTGGAGAGCTCAGAAGAAGAAAGGAAAATGTGAGAAAGTTTGGAACTTCCTAGAGTCTTGGAGAGCTCAGAAGACAGGAAGATGTGGGAAAGTTTGGAACTTCCTGGAGACTTGTTGAATTGCTTTGACCAAAATGCTGACAATGATATGGACAATGAAGTCCAGGCTGAGATGGTCTCAGAGATAAGAAACTTGTTGGGAATTGGAATAAAGGTGATTCTTGCTATGATTTAGCAAATGGACTGGAAGCATATTGCCCCTGCCCTAGAGATCTGTAGGACTTTGTACTTGAGAGATGATTTAGGGTATGTGGTAGAAGAAATTTCTAAGCAGCAAATCACTTAAGGAGGAAGCAGAGGATAAAAGTTTGGAAAATTTTCAGCCTGATGATGTGAAAGAAAAGAAAAATCCTATTTTGAGGGGAGAAATTCAAGCCTGCTTCAGAAACTTGCATAAGTAATGAGAAGTTGAATGCTAATCATAAAGACAGTGTGGAAAATGTCTCCAGGGTATGTCAAAAAACCTTCAAGGTAGCCACTTCTATTAAAGGCCCAGAGGCCAAGGAAGGAAAAATAGTTTTGGGGGCCAGGCCTAGGGCCCCCAGCTCATGCATCCTTGAGACAGAGTGCCTTGTGTCCCAGCTGCTTCAGCTCCAGCCATGACTAACAGGGGCTAACATACAGCTCAGGCCATTGCTTCAGAGAATGCAAACCCCAAGCCTTGGAAGCTAACAAGTGTTATTGGGCCTGCAGGTACACAGAACTCAAGAATTGAGGTTTGGGAACATCCACCTAGATTTCCTAGGATGTACAGAAATGCTTGGATTTCCAAACAGAAGATTGCTGCAGGGGTGGAGCCCTCATGGAGAACCTCTGCTAGGGCAGTGCAGAAGGGAAATGTGGAGTCAGAGCCCCCATACAGAGTTCCCATTGTGGCACTGCCTAGTGGAGCTGTGAGAGGAGTCCCACTATCCTCCAGACCCCAGAATGGTAGATTCAATGACAGCTTGTACCCTTCATCTGGGAAAGCCACAGACACTCAACACCAGCCCATGAAAGCAGCCAGGATGGGAGCTGTACCCTGCAAAGCCACAGGGATGAAGCTGCTCAAGGCCATTGCAGCCCTTCTTTTTCATTAGCATGACCTGGATATGAGGCATGGACTCAAAAAAGATAATTTGGGAACTTTAAGGTGTAATGACAGACCTTTTGGATTTCAGACTTGCATGGGACCTTTAGCCCCTTTGTTCTGGCTAATGTCTCCCATTTGTAAGGACTGTATTTATCCAATGCCTGTAGCCCCATTGTATCTATGAAGTAACTAACTTACTTTTTTATTTTACAGGCTGATAGGTGGAAGGGACTTGCCTTGTCTCAGATGAAACTTTGAACTTGAACCATAGCGTTAATGCTGGAATGAGTTAAGACTTTGGGGGACTGTTGGAAGGGTATGATTATGTTTTAAAATGTGAGGACATGAGATTTGGGAGAGGTCAGGGATGGAATAATATGGTTTGGCTGTGTCACCGTCCAAATATCATCTTTAATTGTAGTTGCCATAATCCCCAGATGTTGTGGGAGGGACTCAGTAGGGGGTAGTTTAATCATGGCGGTGGTTACCCTCATGCTGTTCTCATGATAGTGAGTGCATTCTCATAAGATCTGATGGTTTTGTTAGAGGCTTTTCCCTCTTTTGTTTTGCACTTCTCCTTGCTGTCGCCATGTGAAATATGATGTGTTTGCTTCCCCTTCTGCCCTGATTGTAAGTTTCCTGAGGCCCAACCATGCTGAACTGTGAATCAATTAAACCTCTTCCCTTTATAAGTTATCCAGTCTTAGATATATCTTTATTAGCAGTGTGAAAATGGACTAATACGCAGTGCTTTCAGAGTAAAATCCAACCTTAAATGTGATGACAAACAGTCTCCAGGTTTTGGCCACAGCTAAGCAACCTTCTACAACTCATCTTTCTCAATCCCAAACATTTTCTTCTCTCCCCTTTGCCATGCATAGATACTCTATCTTTTAATCATTTTGAACATTTTGTAGTTCCTTAAATAATCAATAATTTTTTCTCCTTTGGGTTTCTGTGTATGTCATTTCTTTCACTGGAAAGTTTTTCAGATTCCTTACTTCCATACTGCAAAGTTGATATTACTGCCTCATCATTAAGGTCTTAATTTATACATAATTTATTCTGTTCCCCAAAATAAGCTGGTTGGTGAGTTTATCAACTCTCAAAGTTCTTTACTCTCCTTTCCTTGAGCCCTCCCCTCTTCAGCCATAACACTCTTCTGATTCTTCTCTCTAAATGTTATACTCAGATCTCCTCTGTGATTCTTTCACACTGTTTTCCCCTTTTGAAATTCCTAACCTGGCTTATTCTAACACTAGTCAATTCCTATGCATTCTCCAAAATCTAATTCATACCACTTCCAAGAAGATTTCCCAGGTTACTCTTCTCCTCTGTGATAAATTTTATGCTCAGAGTACATGATATATATTATCTGTTAAACTTATTCAACATTTACCATATATTTCTCTGAAATGTCACTGATGTCCTTGTCAGATATCATTATTCAATTCTGGTAATAACAGTTCTAGTATAAAAAGAACTAGTTGTAGGTTCTTTGAGGGCAAAAATATACATGTATGACATTTATTGTTGAATGAATATGAGTGACAAATTGGAAGGGAATATTTTAATTCCCAATAGAGAAAACAAATCATGAAAAATTATTTTTAAAAACATTCTAAGAAATTTCAAAAGAATTATGATTATATAAATGTTGTTTAGAGACATCAATTTGGGCTACTTGCCATGAATTATCTTTTAATATAATTTTACCTTTTATTTTGTATTTATGAAATACATGTGCAGGTTTGTTACATGAGTATATGGTGTGATGCTGAGGTTTGGGGTAGGACTGAACCCATTACCCAGGAAGTGAGCACAGTACCTAACAGTTAGTTTTTTAAACCTTGGCACCCTCCTTTTTCCCTCTTTTAGTAGTCCCCAGTGTCTATTGCTGCCATCTTTATGTCCATGAGTACCCAATGTTTATCTCTCACTTATAAGTAAGGACATGTGGTATTTGATGTTCTGTCCCTCTGTTAATTTGCTTAGGAACCTCCAACTTCATCCATGTTGCAGCAAATGATACGTTTTTTTGCTGGCTGCATAGAATTTCATAGCGTACATGTACCACATTTTCTTTATCCAATTCACCATTGATAGGCATGTAGGTTGATTCCATGTCTTTGTTATTGTAAATATTCCTGTGTTGAACACATAAGTGCATGTGTCTTTTTGGAAGAACAATTTATTTTCTTTTGGATATATACATAGAAGTGTGACTACTGGGTCAAATGGTAGTTCTGCATTAAGTTCTTTTAGAAATCACCAAAAAGTTTCTTATAATGGCTGAATTAATTTACATTTTCAACAACAGTGTGTGTTCCCTATTTTCGGCAGCCTTATCAGCAACTGTATTTTTTTTTTACTTATTAATAATAGTCATTCTGACTGCTCTGAAATAATATCTCTGTAATTTTAATTTGCATTTCTCTGATGTTAATAATGTGGAGCATTTTGTCATATGTTTGTTGGCTGCTTGTATGTCTTTTTGAGAAGTGTCTGTTCACATCCTTTGCCCATTTTTTAAATGGTGTTGTTTTTCACTTGTTGGATTAAGTTATTTATAGATTCTGGATGTTAGACTTTTATCAGATGCACAGTTTGCAAATATTTTCTTCCATTCTATAGGTGTTCTGTTTCCTCTATTAATAGTTCTTGTTGCTGTGCAGAAACTCTTTAGTTTAAATAAGTCCCACTTGCCAATTTTCTTTTTTATTGCAGTTGTTTCTGAGGACTTAGTCATAAATTATTTCCAAGACTAGTATCTAGAATGTTTGTCTCCTAGGTTTTCTTCTAGGATTCTTATACTTAAGAGTTCTTACATTTAAATATTTAATGCATTTTTTTAATATAGTGAAATGTAGGGTTCCAGTTGCATTCTTCTGCATATGGCTAGCCATTTATCCTAGCATCATTTAGTCCTTTCTCCATTGCTTGGTTTTGTCAACTTTGTTGGCTATAGGCATGTGGCTTTATTTCTTAGTTTTCTATTCTGTTCCTTTTGTCTATGTGTCTGTTTTGTACCAGTACCAGGCTGTTTTATTTACTGTAGCCTTGTAGTATAGTTTCAAGTCAAGTAATGTGACACTTCCAGCTTTTTCTTTTTGCTTAAAATTGCTTTGACTACACCTTGGGAGGGTGAGGCAGGTGGATCATGAGGTCAGGAGGTCAAGATCATCCTGGCCAACATAGTGAAATCCCATCTCTACTAAAAATTAAAAATAAATTAGCTGGGCATGGTGTTGTGTGCTTGTAATCCCAGCTACTCAGGAGACTGAGGCAGGAAAATTGCTTGGACCAGGGAGTCAGAGCTTGCAGTGAGCCAAGATCGCACCCCCGCACGCCAGCCTGGCACCAGCGTGAGACTCCATCTCAGAAAAAAAAAAAAGAAAAAAAAGAAAAAATAATTGCTCTGACTAGTCAGGCTCTTTTTGATTCTATATGAATTTTAGAATGTTTTTTTCTAATTCTGTGAAAAATGACATTGGTAGTTTGATAGTAACAGCACTGAATCTCTAGATTACATTTCCATTTGTTTGTGTCATCTATTATTTCTTTCAGCAGTGTTTTGTAGTTTTACAAATTCTACACTTTTAGTAATAGTAGTACATAGTACTACATAGTAATTCTATGATTTTTGTACATTGATTTTGTATCTTGAAACTATCATTTATCAGTTCCAGGAGCCTTTTGGCATAGTCTTTAAGATTCTCTAGGTATGAAATCATACCATCAGCAAAGAGTCATAGTTTGATTTTAACTTTCCCTACTTGGATGCCTTTTACTTCTTTCACTTGCCTAATTGCTCAGCTAGGACTTCCTGCTGTGACTTATTAACTAAAATAAAATTGACTTTTGTGGGATTCTTATCAGGAAAAATTATCATATAAAACCAGTCAGTGCCCTGTACTTGCCTCTGTATTCCCTTAATTTGCACATTGTTTTGGTTCATTTAGACTCTTTATATCCAAAAGTAAAGGAATTAACATAATAAAACATCTGCTGATAAATTATCTGATTTGCCAGTGTTTTAACATTGAACACAGTATTATGGTAATTGCCACTTGTTTTTGTGTTTTTCAGTCAGTAAAATACTGTTGTAACTTTCAGTCTTCATGTTTGGTGAAGACGGTAAATAGTATACTGCTGTATTAAACAAACCAAATAGAATAATTTAAAAAGCAGTTAATTAGCATCATCTTGACAGGATAGAATATAGTAAATTCAGAATTGGAATTATATGTGTTAAAATCAATTCTTTTGGGTTAACACTTAAAATATTTTAAGATATAATAAAAGAACAAGTTAAGATTTGAGACAGAAATCACAAAAGTCTGTTGTATGACTCATACTATGACAGCCTGAGGATGTATTTCCAGTGAGTTTTAAACAAAACAACACAAGCAGCAAGAAACAGAAAATGGAAAAAAAAAACATAAAATAGAAAATAAGTCAACAGATTTTGGTTTGTTTTTTGATGTTTTGTTTGTCTTTACTGCATAAAAAAATAGTTGCATGCCTGAATTGTTCATATTGCTGCCAATTTTGTTGATACTATGCATCATAGCCTTTCAAATCCTCACAATCGGCTTACTGGAGCCTCATCGTAGCATAGTGGCAGACATAAGTAGTTGTCCACCAAACATTCATACTTAAGTCCACACGTAATATGCAGCTGGGGTTGGGCTGTGCCTGACTATCTAGGAGCCACATTTCCCATCCTTCCCTGCTTTTAGATACGACTAGTTCTTGCCTAAGGAATGTGAGCTACTGCTACGTGTTGCACTTGAACTAACTGTTGGTTAATAAAATGAAGGATGCCTTCTCTATACTCTTGTTCATGTACCATCTGATTGGGAGATGCAAAAGATCCTAAGTTCCTAGAGACAGTGAACTTGTAAGATGGAAGAAATCTAGGCTTCTGAATTACCAAATGGAGAAAGGCTACTGACTGGCCAGGAGCATCTGCACAGAAGTTATGTGAGCAGTAAGTATACTTGTATGTATAAATTACTCAAATGTGGCAGTATATTTCTTAAAGTAACTGGAACTACCTGTGGTTATTAACAATAGTTAGAAGGTGTTGATAGTATCTCCTGATAGTGTAAAATTACTTTCATTTGCCAATAGGAAAGTATGATTACATAGTACAAAGAAGTCTTACTAACCTAAGTTATAGAGTTAGCATTATTTTTAATCATTTTTAAAATCATCTGTCTAAGCTAAAATGCTTTGGTCTTGGATATATTACCAACAGTTTATTGCCAACATGCAGAGAATAGAACAGTTAGGGGATGAGGTGTATAAACAAATGACATTGCTTAAATTCCGAGATCCAATTGTACCTAATGATAACTACGAAATTCTTAAATTATGTTCCTTCTCCTCTCTGTTTCCCTGTTATTCTTCCTTTTCTTCTTCCTCTTCTTTCCTAAGCTGGTTAGAGTAGAGCCAACTAGCTTAAATTATGCCAGGATATTTGAAAGACCTATAAATCAGGCAAAGGAGTTCAGCTTAGTTACAATTAGGTATGGAAAGCGAAACTCATTGCCACCCTAAAAAGAGTAATATTTAAATGTACAATTAGGCCACTCAAGGAAATATCTATTATATATGAAGTTATCTTAGGAAATATGTCCCAGCAAAAGTTTTAGAATTAGCAGAATGGACTTTATAAAAGTTGTTGAAGCATAGCAATGCTTCACAGAAAGACTTAGACTTCTTAATAGTTCCATAACACTGTATGCATGCTGTAATTAAAAGCTGAGTAAAATATAAGTGCTGAGGCATTTGTTTCATGAAATATAAATGACTTACAGTCAAAAGCTTCTTTCGTTCTTTTCCATTTTTTAATGACCTACATATTGTAAACCAAAAATATATTCCTCTTAGAACCTAAGCCTAATGGACAAAGTTTGACCAATTTATGTGGCATTTTACAGCTAACTTTTAATTATGACTCAAGTAGCAGTAGTGAAAGATTGAAGACTAATGTATGCAGCCTTAGGCCATACCATAATAGGTTCTTGCAGAAAAAGTCGAATTTTGCTCAAACAAAAAATCATGAAGAATAACATTTCACACAAATTCAAACACAAGAAAGCAAAAGCAAAACACGAATACATTGAATGTGGTTGATACCAAGCATTCTGTCATGGTAAATCACAGGCACAAATCTGAGTAGCAAGGGCACAGATTTTCCTAGCTAACTGAGCCTCCTCCTACTGCCTTAAATGAGGTATTGATTTACTGAATTTTCAAGATGGTTTATTCAAAAGCCCTTTTGGATATAGTTCTCAAAGTCAGTCCTTTATATATTAATTCTATTGTGTACAAACAAATATTCACGTGAGAGATTACAGACTGCTATGCTTGGAACATTTACCTTACTAATAAATTTCACTGGAACCACCTCAGCATCCAGAGATGATTTGAAGAACACCATATTAATGGTTCAGTCTTCAGGGAATTTTCCTCACTTCCATCCTTCAGCCTTGACAACGACTTTTCTCTGTACTTATTGCCAAATTTTGGCTTCAGTTTTAGTTTGTCTGTGTCCATATTCTTGATCTTTAGCTAGTAGAATAATCTCTGTAAGTCCTGGTACCCTCATGAAGTAGCCATTCGTTGTGCCATAGCCCACACTGAACACCTTTCCTCATCCTTGGCTTTTGGAACATTAACCCAGGCTCATACTTTTCAAGGAGGAGCATCCAAGCAATTCCAGATGACTCTTAGATACAGAAAGCAAACCAAAACTGGATTAGGTAACAAAGAAGAATCAGTGGCTTGCATATCTTAACAATGCAAAGGAAGGTAGCATGGTTTTTTCCCAGCAAGGCCAGGTTCACAATCTCAGATAGCCCTACCAAAACTTTCTGTTTTATGACTTTCCTCCATTTTGGATACACTTGGTTAATCTATTCCCACATGGAACTCTCCAATACAGTCAGGCTTATATGCAATTCTCTGAGCAGTCAGCCAGCATAAGAGTTTTAAAAATAAGTAATAGTTAATAGTTTTTGAAAAACGTGAAGGTTGAGTTTCACTGGACTGGCTAACTTGAGACATGTTCCCATCACACTGTGGTCAGAAAGGAGAACTTGTGGACTGGCCAGCACTGGCTCACATACTCATAATCAGAGCCAGAGTATTAATTGATAATGAGAAATAAGTGGTTCCAAAAATTAAGGTCATTGTGCTTTCATCAAAAGAAGGAAAAGTGGATGAGGAGCAGGCAAGCAAATCAAAACATAACTAATCAAATGTCCTTTATGTATCCACTGCAATAATAAAGGCACACCTAACTACTTCTGTAGTCAAATAATTATTTCTTCTCAACATGCTATACATGATCCCATATAGAAATTGCAGCACTTGCAATGATTACAAATGGTAATAACTTGTGGAGCTCTATGTCACATACAACCTTTTCCTTTCTGAAGTCTCTACAACCCTGGGATGATTAATCAAGATCTAAGTGTGTCTGTGTCTCTAAAGGCAAAATGATGATTGTATAGCCAATCCCATGAGAAGCATTTCTAGTTTAAATGCAAGTAATCACAGTGTCATTTTACCAAAATCAAATAGCCTATCCATCAATAGTGAGCTGAAGCCAAACTCTTCCTGGGAGACTAAATGCAGGAAAGGAATTGATTTTGTTGGGTTTCCCATTAACATTAATTACTACCCTTTGATGTGCCTCAAATGCTTCTTGACAACGATATGATCTACTTGTGGCAAGAAAACATTCATATCCAACTGTAATTAAGCTTGTTTTTCTCTGAGCTGTATATAGAGTGGTTACAAAATTCCAGTCACATTATGGTAAATAATAGGCACTCAAAAATATCTGTGAACAAATAGATTACAGGATAAAATAAAAGTAAAATTTTGAAACAGTTCAAATTCTGAAACATATTGAATCTCCAGAAAAATTAACTGAAACTCAATTTATCCTCAATGAGGAAAAAAAGTAAATTAAATAGATCATATAGCTAGAAGATCAATAAATTGAATCTGGGTAGGTTTGATTCCAGAGTCTACTCTATTGTTTTAATTCATTTTTTGTTTGTTTTTACTGTAGCACAAGCAAAGGTTTTATATTTGAGGAGCATGAATTCTGCAGATAAACTGCAAATTTAAAATCCAGGATTCCTCAATTCACTACCAGAGTGACTTTGAGAAGGGAGTTGCTTAAATTCCCTGTTTAAATTTCAACATCTAGTAACTGGAAATATTATGACAACTGAATACACTATTTTAAAAACTATTATAAGAGTGCCTTTCCTGCAGAAAATTCTACGTATATTTTGTTGAGTGAGTTTCAAAAACCACTGTATTTCTCAGAATAGAAAAGAGAAAAACAACTAATATTCTAAAAAAAGTTAATTTTATCAAACATCACCCCATATGTATTTTAATAGATCTTATATTTAATTAATGTGAAAGATAGGAACATATAAAATATTTCATGATCCCCATAGATCATAGTGATCTATAACAGCGGATGTGTCAGTGGGGCTTAAAACACATGGTCACATCTGGTCATGAATTGCTGCTCCCAATGATAATTTATTTCAATTACTTAAGAACTTCTTAGTATAGTTATTTACCCTCTTTTCATAACATTAATCCAAATATATTTCTCCACCATATTTCTTTGATATTGATGATTACCTGATCAATTTTATCTGATTATTTGAGCCTTCTGTTATGAGGCATATCCTCACTTCACCTTCTGTACTTCACTCACAGGCCAGCCTTAGCCTGATACCAAAACCAGATAGGAACACAAGAAAAAGAGAAAACTACAGGCCATTATACCTAATGAAAACAGATGCAAAAGTACTTAAAATATTAACAAACTTGGAAGGTGTGGTGGCTCATACCTGTAATCCAAGCACTTCGGGAGGGTGAGGGTGATGGATCACTGAGGTCAGGAGTTTGAGACCAGTCTGACCAACATGGCAAAACCACCTCTACTAAAAATGCAAGAATAACCAGGCATGGTGGCACATGCCTGTAGTTCCGGCTCCTTGGGAGGATGAGGCAGGAGAATTGCTTAAACTGGGAGGTGGAGGTTGCAGTGAGCTGAGATGGCACCAACTGCACTCTAGCCTGAGTGACAGAGCAAGACTCTGGCTCAAAAAATAATAATAATTAAAAAAATTCAACAACCCATTAAAAATATTCACCATGAGAAAAGATGCTTCAACATATGCAAATCAATGAATGTGATAAATCAGATCAACAGAATCAAAAATAAAAACCATGTAATCATTTTAATAGATGTTTTAAAAGCATTAAGAAAAACCTCAACATACCTTTATGACCATGTTGATTGGGAAAAATTGAAAGATTTTTGACTAAGATTTGGAACTATCATCACTTCTATTCAAAATAACACTGGAAATTCTAGCCAGAGCAATCTGGCAAGATAAGTAAATAAAAGCTGTATAAATTGGAAAGAAAAAAGTCAAATTATGCTTGCTTGCAAACAACATGCTCTTACATTTAGGAAAACCTAAATACGCCACCAAAATACTCAGAATTAATTAATTTAATAAAGTTGCATGATGGAAAATCAACATACAAATGTCAGCAGCATTCACATATGCTAACAGGGATCAACCTGCAAAATAAATTAAGAAAGCAATCCCATTTACAACACCTAGAAAAATAAATAAATAACCCTTGGAATTAATTTAACCAAAACAGTGAAAGATCTCTGCAAGGAAAGCTATAAAACACTGATGAAAGAAATTGAAGAGCACACATAAAAAATGAAAAGATATCCCATGCTCATGGATTAGAATTAATTTGTTAAAATTTCTATACCACAACAGATCTACAGATTCAGTGTAATCCCCATCAAAATGTCAATAATTTTCTTCACAGAAAAACAAATCCAATATTTATATAGAGACACAAAAGACCTTGAATAGTTAATCTTAAACAAAAGAATAAAGCTGGAGGGATCATACTACCTGATTTCAAATTTTACTACAAAGTTATAGTATTCAAATAAGCATGGTATTGGCATAAAAACAGACATATTGACCAATGGAACAGAATAGAGAACACAGAAATAAATCCATTCACTTACAGTCAACTTCTCTTTGACAGGCCACCAAGAACATACATTGAAAAAAGAAGAGCATCTTTAATAAATGGTTCTGGGAAGACTGGATATCCATATGGAGAAGAATAAAACTAGATCCTCATCTTTCACCACATGGAAAAAACCAACCCCAAATGGATTAAAGACTTCAGTATAAGACATGAAAATAACTACTAAAAGAAAACATTGGGGAGACACTTTAGGACATTTGTCTGAGCAAAGATTATGTCAGTAAGACCTCAAAAGCACAGGCAACAAAAACAGAAATAGACAAATGTGATTACATTAAATTAAAAAGCTTCTGCTTTTTATTTTTTCTGAGATGGAATCTTGCTCTTGTTGCCCAGGCTGGAGTGCAATGGCACGACCTTGGCTCACTGCAACCTCTTCCTCCTGGTTTCAAACAATTCTCCTGCCTCATCTTCCCCAGTGGCTGGGATTACAGGCATGCCCCACAAATCAAAGGCACAATGAAATATTATCTCACTTCAGTAGAATGGCTATTATCAAAAAGATAAAAAAATAACAAATGCTGTTGAGAATGCAGAGAAAGAACACTTATGTAAATTAGTATAGCCATTATGATAAGCAGCATGGAGGTTCTTCAAAAAACTACAATTAGAACTACCATATGCTATAATTTGGATATTTGTCCCCCCAAAATCTCATGTTAAAACTGATCCCTGATTTTGGAGGTGGGACCTAATGTAAGGTGTTTGGGTCACAGGTGTGGATTACTTATGAAGGGCTTGTTTCATCATAGTGGTAATAAGTGAATTCTATTAGTTCACACAAGAGCTGGTTGCTTAAAGGAGTGTGGTACCCTTCTCCTTGTTCTTTTGCTCCTTCTCTTGCCATGTGACATGACTGCTCCCCTTCCACCTCCTGCCATGAGTAAAAGCTTCCTAGAGCCTCATCAGAAGTTGTGGATGCCACGCTTGTACAGCATGCCATGCAGACGTGGATCCCATGCTTGTACAGCCTGCAAAATGTGAGGCAAATAAACCTCTTTTCTATATAAATTACTCAGTTTCAAGTATTTCTTACGGCATTGCAAAACAAAGATACACATGTTACAGCAATCCTATTGCTGAGTATTTATACAAAATAAAGGAAATCAGTATAGTAAAATTACATCTGCACTTCCATGTTTATTGCAGCACTATTCACAATAGACAAGATATGGAGTCAAAACACATGTCCATCAACAGATGAATGAATAAAGAAAATATTGTATATAAATGCAATGGAATATTATTCACTCATATAAAAGAATTAAATCCTGTTATTTGCAGAAACATGGATGGAAATGGAGGTTATTATGTTAACTGAACTAAGCCAGGCACAGAAAGATAAATATGGCATGTTCACACTCATGTGGAAGTTTAAAAAGAGGATCTCATGGAGGTAGAGAGTAGAATGGTGTTTACCAGAGGCTGGAAGAGAAGACGGTTTAGGGGGAGGGTATGAAAAGAAGTTGGTTAACAGGTACAAACATATAGTTAGCTAGAAGGAGTAAGTTCAAGTATCATAGTACATCTCAAGGAAATAAGAGAGGACACAAACAGATGGGAAAACATTCCATGCTCATGGTTAGGAAGAATCAATATTGTGAAAATGGTTATACTTCCTAAAATAATTTATAGATTCAATGCTATCCCCATCAAGCTACCTATGATCCTCTTCACAGAACTAGAAAAAAAACCACCTTAAACTTCATATGGAACCAAAAGAGAGCCCACATAGCCAAGACAATCCTAAGCAAAAAGAACAAAGCTGGAGGCATTACACCACCTGATTTCAAACTATACTACAAGCCTACAGTAATCAAAATAGCATGGTACTGGTACCAAAACAGATATATAGACCAATGGAACAGAACAGAGGCCTCGGAGGCAATGCCACACATCTACAACCATCTAATCTTTGACAAACCTGACAAACTCAAGCAATGGGGAAAGGATTCCCTGTTTAATAAATGGTGTTGGAAAAACTGGCTAGCCATGTGCAGAAAGCAGAAACTGGACCCCTTCCTGACATCTTACACTAAAATTAACTCCAGACAGATTAAAGACTTAAACATAAGACATAACACCATAAAAACCCTAGAAGAAATCCTAGGCAAAACCGTTTAAGACATAGGCATAGGCAAGGACTTCATAACTAAAACACCAAAAGCATTGGCAACAAAAGCCAAAATAGAAAAATGGGACCTAACTTAACTGCAGAGCTTCTGTACAGCAAAAGAAACAATCATTAGAGGAGAAGATCCAAGATGGCTGATTAGGAGCAGCTCCCAGTGAAAACGCAGAGGGTGAGTGGACGCCGCATTTCCAGACTGATTTTTATTGCCCACAGACCAGGAGATTCCCAGGCAGAGGAGCCCCACGGGTCACCAGCACAGCTATTTTGGCTGGCACGGCTGTTTTGCCGGCGCCCCGGCGTGATGGTTCTCCATACAAAATACACTTGTCTGGGTGCCCTTTTAGCTGGTGAGTGGAGCTCCAGGAAGGCAGAGTCACCCAATTCATCTGATTAAAAAGGGGACTGAACCAGGGAGCCAGGCCAGGAGATTCCTGGGCAAAAAAGCACCATGAATCTCAGAGCTGCTGTTTCAGCTGGTGCAGTGGGTTGCTGCACAGGAAATCACACAGATCCTGGTGCCTTTCCAACAGGCGACTGGAACACCTGGGAGAGAGTCGACCGTTCAACTGAAAAAAAAAAAGGCTCTGAGGCAGGGAGCCAGGTGATCAGGCTCTGCTGGTCCCACCCCCACATAATAAAAACCACAAAAAACAGCAATTGGAAACGCTCTGGGTTGAGAGTTTCACAGCAAGCACAGCTGAACCCGGGACGGTCCAGTTCTGTGTGGGAGGGGCGTCCACCATTACCGAGGCACTACACCACTATGGAGGTAGTCTGTCATTGCTGAGACAGCCTGCCATTGCTGAGACAACCTGCCATTACAGAGAGAGTCCGCCATTACAGAGGTGGGCCACCATTGCTGAGGCAGTTCTAACTACACCCATATAAACAGGACTGCAGGGAAGTTCACACAGCCCTGGGCGGAGCCCATAGCAGCTCAGCAAAGCCTCTGCAGGCAGACAGTGACTAGGCTGCCTCTTTGCTGGGCAGGGAAGCCCTGAAAAAAAGGCAGCAGCACAATGGAAACTCATAAATAAAGCCCTAAGTCCCCGGGACAGAATACCTGGGGGAAAAAAAGGGGTTTATGAGTTCTGCTGCAGCAGATTTAAATGTACCTGCCGAGCAGCTCTGAATGAACAACGGAGCTCACGGCTCAGCACTTGAGCTCCTATAAAGGACAGACTATCTCCTCAAGCAGCTCCCTGACCCCCGTATATCCAAAGAGTCACCTCATAAAGGAGAGATCAGACTGACATTTGGCAGGTATCCTTCTGGGACAAAGATAGCAGAAGAAGAAACTGGTAGGAACCCTTCCTGTTCTGCAGCTGCTGCAGGTGATCCCCAGGCAAGCAGGGCCTGCAGTGGACCTCAGCAGTCCTACAGCAGAGGGGCCAGACTGTTAGAAGGAAAATTAAGAAACAGAAATAACTTCATCATCAACAAACTGGACGTTTACACAGAGGCCCAATCTGAAAGTCAGCAACTACAAGACGACAGGTGGATAAATCCACAATGATGGGAAGAAACCAGTGCAAAAAGGATGAAAACACCCGAAACCAGAACACCTCTCCTCCTACAAGGGATCACAACTCCTCACCAGCAAGGGAACAAGG
>CAUYLG010011922.1:0-96329 GCA_963573385.1 Cacajao melanocephalus
GGCTAGTCATGTGCAGAAAGCCGAAACTGGACCTATTTCTGTAACTTTACACTAAAATTAACTCCAGATCAATTAAAGATTTAAACATAAGACCTAACACCATAAAAACCCTAGAAGAAAACCTAAGCAAAACCATGCAGGGCATAAGCATAGGCAAGGACTTCATGACTAAAACACCAAAAGCAATGGCAACCAAAGCAAAAATAGACAAATGGGATCTAATTAAACTTAAGAGTTTCTGCACAGCAAAAGAAACAATCATCAGAGTGAACCAGCAACCAACAGAATGTGAAAAAATTTTTGCAATCTACCCATCTGACAAAGGGCTAATACCCAAAATCTACAAAGAACTAAAACACATTTACAAGAAAAAAAAAAAAAACTATTCAAAAGTGGGTGAAAGATATGAACAGACACTTTTCAAAAGAAGACATATATGAGGCCAACAAACATATGAAAAAATGCTCATCATCACTGGTCATTAGAGAAATGCAAATCAAAACCACATTGAGATACCATCTCATGCCGGTTAGAATGGTGATCATTAAAAAATCTGGAGACGACAGATACTGGAGAGGATGTGGGGAAATAGGAACACTTTTACAGTGTTGGTGGGAGTGTAAATTAGTTTAACCATTGTGGAAGACAGTGTGGCAATTCCTCAAGGATCTAGAAATAGAAATTCCACTTGACCCAGCAATCCCATTATTGGGTATATACCCAAAGGATTAAAAATCATTCTATTAGAAAGACACATGCACATGTATGTTCATTGTGGCACTGTTTACAATAGGAAAGACCTGGAACCAACCCAAATGCCCATCAATGATAGAATGGACAAGGAAAATGTGGCATATATACACCATGGAATACATGCAGCCATATAAAAAGGAGGAGTTCATGTCCTTTGTAGAGACATGGGTGAATCTGGAAACCATCATTCTCAGCAAGCTGACACAAGAACAGAAAACCAAACACTGCATGTTCTCACGATAGGCGGGTGTTGAACAATGAGAACACATGGGCACAGGGAGGGGAACATCACACACTGGGGTCTATTGTAGTGTGAGGGGCTAGGGCAGGGACGGTGGGGAGTGGGGAGGTTGGGGAGGGATAACACTGGGAGAAATGCCTGATGTAGGTGATGGGGGGATGGAGACAGAAAACCACTATGGTATGTGTGTACCTATGCAACAATCCTGCAAGATCTGCAAATGTACCCCAGAACTTAAAGTGCAATAAAAAAATTTTAAAAAACAGGCTACTTCCTAATAGTGAAACAATTGTAAAACAAATTCTATCAGCATGAGTTAAAGGCAAAGTCATTTATAGTCTGGTGGTAATTTTTTGTCATTTTCTTTCATTATTTGCCAAAATAATTGACAATAATAATGAGTAATTTGCCTGCTAAAAGTGCCTCCTACTAGTTGATAACTATTAAATTGCTAATTTGTCACTTACCTCATTCTTTATATATTTCTTCTCGTATAAATATCTTAAATAAAATGGCTAGAAAGATAAATTTGAAACTAAAAGCCAAAATTCCTTTCATAACCAGTTAATACTAGTTATATAAAATAATAACTAACATTTATTGAATCTTACCATATTCTAGGTACTATGCTTAACACTCACATACACTATTTTATCTAATTTCTATAAAATCTCTTGTTCCTCCATTAGAGATGAGGAAACCATGACTCAATAAAATGAAGTAATACAAGTAGCAAGTAACAGAGTCAGATTTTAGGTCAGGCTTAGAGTCCACACTCTTAACTAAAACTGTAACATAACTTTATGTTCACTGTGTTAGCATTAGTTCCCTGAAATATTATGACAAAGTCTTATAATAATGTATGATGCCAAAAACTTGTTATTACAGATTTTCATGTTGTTATACAAGCATGAGAAGTATGATGGGCTAAAGTTTAGCAGATATTCCAACAGAGTAGGAAAAGGAATCACAGAAAAGTTATACTTTTTTATTTGTTAAATGTTTTTAATTTTCAGGAGGCTACATAAAGTTAACTTTATATTATGTTCAAGTACAAAGATGTTATGAAATAGGTATTATGCACTTAATTGTACACCATCTGAAACAAATACTTTTGAAGTAGGTTTCCCAAAAAGTGTCTTACAAATTTTCTAGACTCAAATTAATACAACTTAAAACTTCATTAAATTGAATATTCCCTTTCAATTCCTAGGATAAAGACAAATGATAATACAAACTGTTTTAATTAGGGCCTAAAAAATAAGTATTAATATGTGCTTGAAGCTATAAACTCAGAGACTTTCAAACGCCTGAGTTAAAGCCAGCCATGGGTTAAAGCCATGAGTTAAGTCCACATGTATACAGCTCTTAAATACGCTTGGCTGGGCATAGTAGCTCACACCTATAATCCCAGCACTTTGGGAGGCTGAGGCAGGCGGATCACTTGAGGCCAGGAGTTCGCAACCAGCCAGCCTGCGCAACATAGCAAGACCTCATGTCTACTAAAAATAAAAAATAAAAAAAAACAATTAGCTGGGCATGGTGGCACATACCTATAGTCCCAGTGACTCAGGAGGCTGAGGTGGGGGATTACATGAGCCCTGGAGGAAGAGGGTGCAGTGAGCCAAGATGGTGCCACTGCACTCCAGCCTGAGTGACAGAGCCAGACCCTGTCTCCAGAAAAAAGAAAAAGAAAGAAAGAAAGAAAGAAAAGAAAACAATACACTCATCCTTGACTACGCAAATGAGCTATACTATTTATATAACAAATCTTGTTCTGTGAACATAGTTAGTTTTGTCCATACAAAGTAAAAATTTCCTCACAGGCACATGAAGTAAAGGTTCTCTCCACATGCTTTTCATTTTTAGATGATGCTTAATATACTATAGAGAGCTCTACTTACTATTCTTTGTATTTTTTGCCAAAATACAGTATAACATTTTCACTTTCTAAAAAACAGTGTTTGAACAAAATGGCTCCAAAATGCACTGGGAGAGCTCATGGCACTAGTTAATTTACCTAGTCTCCAAATGGCTGGCAAAATAGCATGGGCTGATGCTGCAGCTGCTACCACATTCTCAGTTACTTCTGGAATTTTTCCAGTTTATTGGCATAACATGAGAATTTATACAATTATCTACAGTATGTCATGACTAATACATGTGCAATACTAATATTACAAGCTTGCTAGTTACACTTACATTTTACATTAAGAAAAACACTGACATTGTTATGTTAATTATCATGGGAATTGATAGTATATCATGTTTTTGCTTTTGAGCAAAAATGAGAACCCATTAAGTCCATATTTTTTAATTGGCATATTAGACAATATGCCAGTTCCATGACCCATTCAGCCTTCAACCCAGCCCACCTATCAGTCAGTCAGATACAACATACAAAAATCATATTACTCGCCTACTTAAAACTGCCAATGGTTTCCCTCTGCAGCCTGTTATTCAAGTCTCTCAATTTCTGGCCCAATTTTTCTGCTTTCTCTCATCCTACTAAATATCGCCCAACTGAAAAGATCTCAATATTCTCTTGTGCATCCTTGTCTTTCCACTTTTATTTATATATTGCCTATATCTTGAAAGTCTTCTTATATCAAAATCCTACCCAGCCACCAAAGCTCACTGCAAAGCCAGAATCCTTGGTCAAACCTATCCTGTCTATTCCAATCATTTCTACTTCTTTGGCAACTGTTTCTCAATCACCTCTTTCATGCCTGTACCTATCATCTGTCTAACAATATTGCAAGATCCTTGAAAGTAGAGGTTCTTGAGCAAGTAATTTAACTTCTCTCTACATATTAGTCATGTGTCCTTTTAAAATCTTCTAGGGCTCTTCCTAACTCTTACACATCAATTGTTTGTACACTCTACAATTTAAATATTAATCATCTGATGTTTATTTCAAATTATTTGATTTTATCAACACCTCTTACAAAATTACCCAGTCCTAGCTACTAGAAAATACTCTAAGTATTGCAATTTCCAGATGGTAAATAGCAAGAGTTGCCAGTTTAATTAAGAAGTCATAATTAGTAAACTAAATATTCATTCATTCATCCATTTTCTCACCAACAAACATTAACTAAACTCAACTCTGGGGCAGGTATCATGCCAGACAATACAGATAACTGAGTTGGCCTCTGCCCTCAAGGAATTTACAATCAAGGGAGAGATACAGAGAAGGAAAAACACTACTTATAATAAAGGTTGCTAAAGAGAGTCATGAAAACTACTATGGAAATATATGAAAGAGACACATAACAGGGGTGTGGGGTAGAGGAGGTTCAAGGAAACCTTCCCAGAAGAGGTGCTATCTAAACAGAATGAACCCTGAAGGACAAAAGTAGTCAGCAGTTTAGGATGAGTAGTGATATGGTTTGGCTCTGTGTTCCCACCCAAATCTCATCTCAATTTATATTCCCCAAGTGTCAAGGGAGGGACCTGTAATCCCCATGTGTTGAGGGAGGGAGGTGATTGGATCATGGGTGCAGTTTTCCCCATGCTGTTCTTGTGACAGTGAGTTCTAACGAGATCTGATGGTTTTGTAAGTGTTTAGAATTCTCTCTTCTCTCTCCTGCCACCTTGTGAAGAAGGTGTTTGCTTTCCCTTTGCCTTCCGTCATGATTTTAAGTTTTCTGAGACCTCCCCTCAAAGCTGTGAATCAATTTAACCTCTTTCCTTTATAAATTATCCAGTCTTGGGTATTTCTTTACAGTAGTGTGAAAACAAACTCATACAAGTAACAAATACAAATGTGTGATAAGAGAGCATGGCCAGTTTGGGGAAGTCCAAGTAGTCCCCATAAGTCTGCAACTTTGGAGGGGTAAGAGAGGAACTAGAGAGACAGGCAGGAGTCAAGTCATGATGGGCTTGTATACTCTGCCGAGAGGTTGGATTTTTACCCCGAAACAAATGTGTGGCTGATGTCACAGAGATAATATCTCCAGATAAATCAAGAAATTGATGAAAGATTCAAGGTTTACATTAGGGACAATGTATAGCACAGACTGTTATCCCCCAATATCTGTTCTTCCCAGCTCATACAGTAATAAATTTTTTTGCTTGGCACTTGTCCATGAAGTGAAGGGCCACATTTTCCAGCTTCTCTTGTAGCTAGGTATCACCATAGGATGAAGTTCTGGCCAGTGGGATATGTGTGAAAGTGATGTGTGCAAATACTAAATTATATCCTTAAAGGAAAGGAGTATGTTTTCTCCTGCACCTTTTTGTATTCCTTTGAATGGAATGTTCTTAGAGAAGAACAAAGAAAGTGCATATAATACTGTGAATGCCTCATAGAATGAAGACAGAACTTTGTTCACCACAGCATCCCCATCACCTGGGTTAAAGAAGGTACTTGCTAATTTCTGTTGAATAAATTTGTGTAAAACACCTCATTTTCTCTCATTAGAGAAAAGAAGTGCTGCCCTACATAGTAAGGCTAATTAAAGCTAGTGAATCTTCTTTATCTGCATATAAAGCAGATCCACTTGTAAAACAGGTAGATGGACCTAACCCACATGCACAGTCATTCTAAATCATTTAAGACTTTACCATTTTAGGCACTGATTTAAGCAGAAAATCAAACTATTGTGAAGTAATAGTTTGAGTATAATGTAATGGGTTCATTTGTTAAAATCAATAAACTATATATCAAGTCACAGAAAACTCAATATTCACATTACTCAAAATCCTCTCTCCTAAATGATGTGATACTTTCTCATTTAGCATGCCCCTCTTATACCAGACCAATTTGGCTTGCCTTAAATGAACAGGTTTCTAACCTCTTTTAACATAGCTCAATATCACAATGGCTTAATAACCAAAAGTTAGTCATGAGAAAAGGTAACATCATTACATACATGCAAGCATTTCTAAATCAAGCAACCTTTTTGTTTTTAACTCCACAGCACCTGACTCCCTGACTCCAGGTGATGTCAACTATTGAGCTTAGTGACAAAGAGGCACTTCCACCTAATTAATATAAAGGTATGCTTAGTTTTTTTTCTTCTAGTGACAGCAGTGCCACCTTAATTGATTCTATCCTACCCACTAGCTGTGAGATCACTACACCTTTTACATACATGACAAAGCAGAAATTCTATCTACGCAAATAAAAAATTTTCTTAAGATTCACAGGAAATATTTTGACTTTATCAACTCACTGTAACTTCAACTAAAACTACTTTGGCCCGAGTAGAAACAAATCTGAGAATATAATAGGCATTTTTAAAATACTGAAAAAGTATAAAATGACATTTCAAGATCATTCTGAAAGAAAAATTAGGTAAAATTAAAAGGAAAAATCATAAGTAGCAAAAGAGACCAATCTAACATTAACTCATTTTAAAAGACACCTATGTTCTTTAAGACATTTATTATGTCTGAATGTCATTTTTTTATTAGTAGAAAGTAAATAGTAACTATTTAGTCTGAAGATAACAGAGTGTAGCTTATTACGTTAATAAAGACCTGGGAACAGCCTGCCTCTCCCAACACATACATAGATGTTTGGTTTAGTAACTCCCACTAGACAAAAACACAGTCCTTAACTATAAACACTAACTGTATATTTTTGTGAAGCCTAAATAGCTGAAAAGTCAGTGGCTGAATTTTTTTAATTCCGGTTATTTCATAGTATCTGTACACAGTATCATGGAACACATTTTATAAGACATTTTTCAGCCATATGCAGTCACTCACACCTGTAATCCCAGCAGCACTTTGGGAGGCCAATGTATGAAGACCTCTTGAGCCCAGGAGTTCAAGAACAGCCTGGGCAACATAGGAGGCCTCATTTCTACTTTAAAAACAAAATTAGCCAGGCATGGTGGTGTGTGCCTGTGGTCCCAGCTACTCAGGAGGCTGAGGCAGGAGAATCATTTGAGCACCAGAGGTCAAGGCTGCAGTGAGTTGTGATCATGCCACTGCATTCTAGTCTAGATAACAGAATGAAACCCTGTCTCAAAAAAAAAAAAAAAAAGACATTTTCCATAACAGATGACCCCAATACTATGTCCCAGCCAAAAAAGGCATGGGGTAATTGCTTTTACCTCAACCATCTGTCCACTAGTAACCTACGTCAGGTATAACCTTCAGAAATATTTAAAAATATCAGTGTATTCACATAAAATTTCCCCAAAATCTTTGGCTCTGGCCCACTATAAAGCATACACAGACAATGAGGTACCACTCATAATAGTGGGTTAAGCAGTTTTGTTTTAAATACAAGTCTGGCTTTGCTACTTAGAACTAAGATCAACACCTTTATGACAAATACAAATATACAACTGACTTGGATTGAGAATTCAAAATTAGATTACCACATAATCCCTTGAAAGACAGGCACTGATCAAAATTAAAATAAAAGGAGGAGGATCTCTACAGCAATTTGGAGCTAGACTGCAGAAAAACAGCATGAGGTCTGTGTTAAACCAAGCATAAATCATGAACATTCTGATATAGAAGCAGTAGTACCAACAGGCACACTAGTTCCATCCTCCTTGTGGCCAATTTTTTTCAAAACAAATTTCTCTTTTTGAGGTGATGAAAATGTTTTAAAATTGTGGTGACAGTTGCTCAGTCCTGTGAGTATACTAAACACTACTGAATATATTATGTCAAATGGGTAACTTGTATGATGAGTGAATTATATCTTAATAAAGCCGCTAAATTTTTTTCAACACAGGTTTGTGAAGTCAAATATTGTACACAAAAACAGAGCTCTGACTGGCTGTCAGTAAAAATATTCTCAATTTGATTTACCCTCTAAAGTTTTTTTTCCAGTTTAAAATACACCCACACACATATACAGAAATGCACCTGTGCACACACATGCACATACATACACACAGCTTTGGGCATTAAAATATTCAAAAATAAGTTCCTTGCTTTTCAATAAGAAGGTATAGCATGATAGTAAGTATCACAACTACTGACATTTTGCTTTAACCCCATCAATTGAAAGGCTACAGATACGGAAGGATCCTTTGGGCTAAAGAGCTTTTTATATTATTAGTACAAAAGTGTTGAATTAGAAACTAAAGGCCTACTCCAAGCTCCACCTCACAAGATGTAACCCTTCTTCAAGTTACTTAAACACATTGTGCATATTCCTAAGGAATAAACAGAATAAGGACAGTTAATTATGCTTCAAAAGAGAGATGTTCTGAAAATAAAGGGTATTATCTTTATTTAAGGTTTGAGCTAATGGCCTAATGGTAGAGTAAGTAAAATTTTTCTAAAAATTTTTTTTGAATATTGTCATTTTATCATCAAATGACACTGAGAGTGATCACTATCTATAAATGTAGGTATCACTGCTAATAAATAATATATGTCATCAACATCGTAAGCTAAGCTTTCCAAGCACGTGGATATACACTATCTTAATAACAGTCACAAAAACCTGTGAATATACAGTATATGACCAATGTGTTACCTGGTCTTTTCCCTTCTGTGCACCTGAGGCATTTCATAACCAAGGATTATCTATCTCATTATTTGTCTGACATTAAAACCAAAGGGCACCATGTAAGAGAGTAGGAAAAGTACATTCATGTACTTTCAACTTAAAAGGTTAGACTATCCCTCTAACAGCTAAAGCTGTTCTCAATAATCCATTTAGACTTATCCATTCATTTATCAAAGCTACTATCAAACTTTTATCTTCTGTTAGGGTATTACTTGATTTGCTGTTAGAGTATGATAAAAACTTGAGATAAGCATAACAACCTAAAATCCATAGAAAGACATTATTCAAAACAGAATTATACCTCTTCCCAATGGCTTAATATTACAAATGCTTCAGTATTTTCTTATTCTTTTTTTGGGGACTTAAAATCTGGAACAATTAGAGATAAATCAGAAAAATGTGTGACCTCTGTGATTATCAGAAAACCAAATGTTTTCATGTTTAAAAGACAACATTGTTCATAGTAATACATTATCCTGCATATCCCTTTTCCTTCAAAATGGATATTAAAATTTTAAATCCTATTAAACCAAATAGTATCTTATGTAAATATACATTGGGTTAATTGTATTAAAACTGACCTTTTTCTTGGACTCAATGTAATGCCATATTTGAGTAAGTAATAAGCCAAGCATTCACCATAAACCTTCTTGTCTGCAAAAAAACTAGTGTTACTTCTAAACAGTCTACTTACCATTTAAGAGAGGCACGTTTGAAAAACAGCATTCCAGCTAGGATAAAGACAATATAAACAAAGAAGACACACAATTCCCCTCACATTTCTGCTTCATATATGATTGGCAAAACTCCTATAGTATGCTTCAAGTTATCAACTAATTTAGCCACAAATCCATGAAAAGAATAAGTAATAAATATACTTATATTTCATATGTGGCTTAACTATGCTTAGCACTCTATATGCGTTATTTATTTAATCCTTAAAACAACTAGATGAGATAGTTTACAAGGGAGATGAACAAGGATCAGGGAAGTGAAGCAAGTTGCCCAAAAAGAAGCAGTCAGGATTTGAACCCAAGCCTATGATTCCAGGGTTCAAGATCATAGTCATTAAGCTCTACTGCCTTTCCACTAAGAAATATCCAAGAGTGAGGCCAGGCACAGCGGCTCATGCCTGTAATCCCAGCAATTTGGGAGCCTGGGGCAGGAGGATTGCTTAAGCCCAGGAGTTCAAAACCAGCCTGGGCAACATAGTAAAACCTTGTCTCTACAAAAAAAAATAGATAAAATTGGCCAGGTACAGTGGTTCATGCCTGTAATCCCAGTGCTTTGGGAGGCCGAGGTGGGCGCATCACGAGATCAGGAGTTCAAGACCAGCCTGACCAACATGGTGAAACCCCATCTCTACTAAAAATACAAAAATTAGCCAGGCGTGATGGCATGTGTCTATAATCCCAACTACTCAGGAGGTTGAGGCATACTGAAGGATTGCTTGAACCCGGAAGGCAGAGGTTGCATTGAGCCAAGATCATGCCATTGCACTCCAGCCTGAGCGACAGAGCAAGACTCCATTTCAAAAAAAAAAAAAACCATACATAAAATTAGCCAGGCATGGGGGCGTGCACCTGTAGTCCCAGCTACTTGGGAGGCTGAGGTGGAAGGATCACTTGAACCTGGGAGATTGAGCCTGTAGTGAGCCTTGACTTTGCACCACTGCACTCCAGCCTGAGTGACAGAGTGAGACCCTATCTTAAAAGAAAAAAGAAACATCCAAGAGTGGAACAGAAAACTTTGTTGAAGTGATCTTTAGAAAAGTATCACCATTTTTTAAAAGTGGGACCAAGAAACAAAACTCTACAAACTACAAGCAAAACTCTTACCTCCTTTTACTGAATAGACTGTAAAGGCACTTCACACATAGACTATAAAAACCATCCATTAATCACAATCCTCTATACCCATGTCCTTACAAGCTTTGAGCAGTAACACAACAATTAACAATGTCAGGCCCTGTGAACTATGTCTGGCATGGAACAACAACAATGAAAGTGGGACTACAATAATGAAAATCAGTTGAAAGGTTTAGTGTTTGACTTACTCCGTTTACTTTCACCCCCTTTCCTCACTTGCCTTTTTCTTCTTCATCTTTCTCATCTGGAGCAAATTAAACCATCACGTTGTAACAGGCATTCCTCCAACGCTGTGCTGGCCTATTTTCAAAATCATCTCAAACTGTAGAAGCCTTTTATCAACCTCAAAGCACATAATCCTTGACAACTTTCTTCTAGTATTAACTATTTCAGTGGCCAGCAATTAACAAAGCAATTTGTATACTATGTTGTAAATGAACGCAGCTTTAAAGTTAGCAAAAGTGAACTTCAAATCAATGAGGCAAGTGTGCACAGAACAAGGCAAAGCTTTGACACCATCAACTGTGCTGCTTTAAGTTAATGTGCTGCTTTAAATTCGTGTTCCTTGGGTTCTAATAACCTCTAATCTTTTTTCTTTTCTTTTCTTTTCTTTTTTTTTTTTTTTTTTTTTTTTTTTTTAGTGTGATTGTAGCCCACTGCAACCTCGAACTCCTGGGCTCAAGGGATCCTCCCACCTAAACCTCCCGAGTAGCTGAGACAATAGGCATGTGCCTCCATGCCCAGCTAATTTTTTGTTTGTTTTTATAGAGACAGGGTCTTGCTTTATTGCTCAGGATGGTCTTGAACTCCTGGGCTCAAGCAATGCTCCTGCCTAGGCCTCCCAAACTGTTGGGATTATAGGAGCGAGCCACTGCATCTGACCTAATGACCTCTATTTTGAAGATATCATTTCCTAGGCAGGTCCTTCACAGTCACTCTTAGCCATTACCCACCAACATTAAAATCTCTGTAAGAACTCAACACATTTTTAGATTTAGACCATTAGACCAAGCATAACCAATATGTACCATTGAAATTGTGCAACAGAGAAAAAAACATTAATGCCCATTAATTTTTCCACAGGTCATCATGGGAATTTATAGTTACAAAAATGTTTGAGTGTTTGACTAAAAGAACAGATTCGGGCAGTACAGCACCACCTCAGTGCATTCCAAAACGTCATCTCAGGGTTACCACAGCTGCCCTTGTAAGCAGAGACGTTCTCTGAAATATTGAGTTTTACCTCCAATTTTCTAGGAATATTGCATTCTAAGGCAGAATGTATCTGAGTTTGTTTAAAGATTTTTAAATAGCTACCAGTTAATGTTCTCTGAAATCTCTGTGTAAAGCAGATGCTTCAAGAAAATACAAGCTGCTTTATTTTGTGGCTCCCGGGTGCACTATCTTGTCACCACCCTGCTCACTCAGTACATGTGCTCCACTTTGAAGGACCCAAAGTAATGGAAAGATCACTGGATAGAGATTCTATTTGTTTACACTAGCACAATGCTTGGAATATAATAGGCACTTAATAAGTATTTGTTGAATGAATTGGCAAAATGGTTTCAAGGACTAGTTTTCAATTGCAAGAAAATCGCAGAAAAATTCCTTGAGACATATAATTACTGGCAACCTCACAAAAGCAAAGAAAAAAAAAAACAACAGGCCAGGTACAGTGGCTCACACCTGTAATCCCAATACTTTGGGAGGCCAAGGCATGAGGATCACTTGAGGCCAGGGGTTTAAGACCAGCCTGGGAAATATAGTGAGACTTCATCTCTACCAAACACAAAACCTTAAGAAAACATACCAATTCTATACTGGTAAAGAACAATAAAATTCATGTTGTTTTAGTTTAGTTGGAAAGGAAAAGGCTGTCAAGATGTTATATAAAGATAATACTGTTGGAGGGTGTGTTAGGATAATTAAAACCCAATTCATATCGCAGACACTAAGAAGAGTTTTCAGTTAACTCTTGGATTTTCTTTTGTAAGTTTTTAATGTTAATGATGTCAAGTTTACTTGGAAAATAAATAATTGTATATTCATGTTTCCATGTAACCATCTAGGGTGCTGGGGCTAAGGAAGGTCAGGAATCCTGTCTCATTTTTCTACCTTCCTCTTGCTTTTAATACAGATTTCTATACATATTAGCAGTTCCATAAATGTTCAATAACTGCAAAAAATAAGTGTCTAATCATATTAAATAAGCTCTTAACTGAATATCCTCCCCCTACCCGTCCCCCCAAAAAGACTCTCTTGTGCTAAAGAAGCATGGTTCGATTTAAATAACAATAGAAAAAAAAAGTAACTGCTCTTAATGGTACCAGATGAGAGTACTAACAGATGAGTCTTGGCTCATTTCAATTACATGACCCTGTCATATCTATTTTCCTACGATATGAGGACCATATAGCCAGTCCTCTATTCACAGAGTTGTTGCATGAATAAATCAGTACATATTTACATGGTAACTATTACAACAAGCTATTGGGAAAGAGAAAGTAGTTTGTTTACCTCCCTAATCTCCACCACCCACAGCAACAACATACTATGTGAAAGGCCATGATTTAAGCACTTTACTGCAAGGTGTACAATCTCATCTAAAATCCTTGGTGCCAGAGGTGTTTCTGAATTTAGAAATGTCCAGACCTTTAGACAGGCATACACTTCATATACCATATGTTATGTAATACCCCATTAGGGTCTATGATATTACCCCATAAACATATTATTCATTCTACAGCAAAACAAAGCAAAGATTAACATTAAGTAGAATAGGCTGGGTGTGGTGGCTCACATCTGTAATCCCAGCATTTTAGGAGGCCAAGGCGAGGGATCACAAGGTCAAGAGATGAAGACTATCCTGGCCAACACGGTGAAACCTCGTCTCTACTAAAAATACAAAAACTAGCTGGGCATGGTGGTGCACACGTGTAATCCCAGCTACTCAGGAGGCTGAGGCTGGAGAGTCACTTGAACCTGGGAGCCAGAGGGGCAGAGGTTGCAGTAAACTGAGATCTCTCCACTGCACTCCAGCCTGACAACAGAGCTAGACTCTGTCTCAATAAAAAAAAAAAATTAAGTAGCATAAAGACTAACCTATGTCAGTTAAAGTCAGGTTTTACCACCACATGAGTTTTGAGTTTTGACATCTAAATTACCAAATAAAATTTTTATGAGTTTTCAGAGCTTTTGAAATGTAAATGTTGCAAACAAATTATAGGCCTAGGCCGGGGATGGTGGCTCACACCTGCAATCCTAGCACTTTGGGAGACCAAGGCAGGTAAATCACCTGAGGTCAGGAGTTTGAGACCAGCCTTGGCAACATGGCGAAACCCCATCTCTACCAAAAATACAAAAATTAGCTGGGCATGGTGACACATACCTATAGTCCCAGCTACTCGAGCAGCCGAAGCAGGAGAATTGCTTGAACCTGGGAGGTGGAGGTTGTGGTGAGCTGAGATTGTGCCACTGTACTGCAGCCTGGGTGACAGAGTGAGACTCCGTCTCAAAAAAAAAAAATTGTGGACCTAGCTAATTCATGTAATCTTTACAAGTACCATAAGTGGTAAGTTCTATTATCCCTTTTTTATATATGAGATAACTAAGGTACAAGGAGGTTTACTAACTCACCCAATGTCCCACAACTATTAAGTCTCCTAGATGGAATCGAAACCCTGGCAGCCTAGCTCCAGAGCTTGAGCTCTTAACAAGTACGCTCTACAAGTTCTATCAGAAACCACTTCAGAACACCAAACACATGAAAAGTAAAACAGTATTAAATGATCTAATATCAAAAAAGTAATAGGAGAAACATCACAAGGCAGCATTTATTCATTATTCAATAACTATTTATAGAGTGCATACCATGTGCTAGGTGCTCAGAATACAGCAATGAGCAAACCAGGTAAGGTCTAGGTCGCCTTCATGAAGCCAGAGGCAAGTGGGAAAATGGCTAGGCATCAAATAAGCATAATTATGACACAGCAGGGCAAATGTGTGACTGCTGTTCACCTTCAGAGGGGGAGGAGATCTAGTTCAGTGGGGAACAGTGTAATAGGACCTGAGATTTGATCTGTTCCTTAACTAATGTTGGGGTTTGAAATGGCAAAAAAGAAAGGCATGGCATCCATTTGACAAGCACCTATTGTGCACCTACTCTATGCCAGGAATAATGCTAAGCACAAAAGTTCCAAACTGGGGAAAATCAGTTTAAACCAATAGAGATTTGTGAAAGAGAATAACAAGGACATATGGGAAAGTAGGCTGGGATCAAATCATGGAGGGTCCTCGCTTGAGTGGCTCAGTTAAGGAGGAAGTTGACCCTGTAGGCACTGCTGAAGGTTATTTTGCAGATTATTCCCCCACAATATTAGGATTTACTCCTATGGAATGTCAATAATCATCTGCATTTCTGTTTGGGACCAACTAGAACTCAAAGCTGGATTGCTTTCAATGAAGAGCTTAGGGCAATAAATTCATTTAAGCCTCAAGAAGCACAGTAACCCTCAAGAAGCACAGTAACCCTCATCTCTCAAGGAATAAAGGTATGGCACTTTGAAAATGTTGGAGAGACAACAGCTAAAAGAAAATGCTAAGTCCTTAAAATTCTGAAGGCCATTTCTAAAACCTAGGTTATTCCTTTATACACAAATAAAATGTCCAGCCTTCTGAAGGTAACATATTTCCAAGAGAAAATAAGACATCATTCTTTGAAAAATAAATTCTGAAGTTGAACAATGATCTGATTTTTAATAAACTTAGTGACAACTTACCTTGTAGCACAAGTCACAATGTGACAGTGGAAAGTAAACTGCCTTTTAACATATTCACTTCAGTGTTCCCATTCCCCGTCCCCTTACCTAAACAGAGTAGAGGAACTGAATTACATGTTTATTTAGCATACTAATCATACAGTTTTTTATTCTCTGGTATTAATATAAATGACATTCTATTTATCCTCTGAAAAGCTTTTTATTTTTAATTTCCCTGGATAATTTTTTTAAGCCAATGACCTTCCCCAGAAAAGACTCTTCAGTGGTTTCCTATTGTTCTAAGAATCAAACCCAAATTCTTTCTCAGGACCTCCAAGTCCTACTCATCTGTTATTGGGCTGCTTCTAGGCTCTCTAACATCCTCTTTAATCACTACCAGCTCACTAGGATCCAGCCATACTGGCTTGCTTTCTGTTCTTCAAAAATGCCAAGCCTCTTTTTCCCCCCTTAAGGCCTTGGCTCTTACTCTTCTCTCCACAAGAATGTTATCTGGGGAATGTTCTCCCAGATCCTGACAAGGTAGGCCTATTCTTTCTTCTCTTTCAGGTCTTTGCTCAATCATCTTCTCTGAGAGGCCTTTTCTGACTTCTCACACTAAAGTAGCCCCTTCCGAGTTCTCTGTATCATATTCCCCTACTCATTTTCATTGCTCTTACTATAGTCTATAAGGATCTTCTTCATTTGTTTGCTTATTTATTGTCTATATTCTCTGGTAGAATATAATCACTGTGATACTCCACAAGAGCAAAGATTGTGCCTTATAAGATTTATCATTGTGCCTAATACAGGGCTTTGGCAAGCAAGTACCCAATAGATTTTGTATAATGAATTAGTAAATGAATGAATGATACATAAAAATCTGATATGAGTATCAGTAACTTGAGAAAGCCATTTTCCCAATTTTGAGATATTTTATCTAGGGCTATTCATTTCTCTAGAGTCTTTCCACATTTTCTGAAATAATTCCTGGAAATCTGTTGTATTATTTCATAGCAATAAAAATAGATCAGTTTCAATCAGCAGATTTAAGAAAAAAAATATTTTCAAGAGGTTTTAGTGGTTCATCAAACATCAATAAAAATCAAACAATTTGAAAATTGGTCAGTCTCATTTCACTAATGCAAGTCAAATTACATGAAGAAACATAATTTAAAATGCAAATAAAATGAGAAAGAAGATAATCCAATAAGTAAATACAGTTACCTTTACTAACATCAGAAATACCCAGTCTGATAACCTCTAGGTGTACCAGACGGGCTGTCAAACACATATTGAATCATATTGAAGATTCAGAGCAAAATGCTTATGGTTAACTCACATCCACCTTTATTCTTTTCCTGGCAAATACAAATAGTCTTACTATGCAATCACATTAGTGGCAATCTTAGTTTAGACTTAGTGTCAATAATAATCATGAAAAGAAAATGGTATAAACTCTTTTCCTTGAAACAGTTGTAAGTTTGTATGTCTTTTGAGAATGGTTTCTCAAGAAAATTATAGATTTAGAAAGGTGGGCCTATTAGAATAAGTACCCTTTCCCCACTACATTCCATTTTTTAATAAACCTCAAGTAAACTCAGGAATTTACCAAATCAATTGGGAAATGACAAATCATCTGCAAGTTATCTAACTAAATTGATAAGCAATAAGCTTTACTTTTCTTGTGAAAACTACTTTCTTCAGAACATCAACTAAGCCTTATATAAACACATTATACTTTTTGAAGTGTGCTTATAAAAATGACAGATTAAAAACATTGGGCTTTTTAAGAATTTAAGCCCTTATTTATCTGTTTTGTAAATACATCATTTGATGTTGCAGCAGAAACTACTCTTATCTCACTGCCATAAGAAAGTGCTATCAGGCAATGAAATTTAGCCACTATCATCATTCAAAACTTGGTTTCTTCTGAGATTGCTGCCAGTTAGTGCACACTGTGTCAATGGCAACACTTGGTCACACATCAGGCAAACAACTCTTTTACCATTAAGTATAAGGATATTAATAAGAACTTGCAGTTAAGGGAGCTAATATATTTAGATGTAAAATGATGTCACAAATGCTAAATTATTTCATTTTTCTCAGTTTTTAAATTTGAACACTAGATACGGCCTATTTCCAAAAACACAGCTGCATGTGTCAGCATGTGCTTGTTCACTGGTATTTGCCTCCACTTTGTGCTTCTCCATTCAGTTTCCTTCACACACTAATTGCAGCATGGAAGTGAGCAAATGAACCTCAGCCTGGGAGCTAATATCACAACTACATGGGGAGAAAGTGATATTGCTAAGAGTGAATAGACTTTTTTTTAAACTACGTTGTTTTGAAATATGCTGCTTTTGGAGGGTTTATACAAACACGAGATCCACTGTTAAGAAACTGTGGCTTCAAAAAAAAAAAAAAAAAGCAGGTGCCCTCCAGAGACAGTTTTAAATCCCAGCGTCTCTTAGTCCCCATTCAATGTGCTTAGTAACCAGCCTATGCTAACTTGAGTGACTTTATCCCAAACCACTAAAGTCCTCTGACTACATTAAAACGATGAACATCCTAGTTTACAATTAGAGAAATGGAGCCAGGCATCACAAGTTCCACCAATCCTCTCTCTCTCAGACCTGCTCAGCAGCCAGGGAAGAATCAGGTTTAGGATCATGTACGAGATTGGGTACAAACATACATATATATGTGTGTGTGTGTGTGTGTGTGTGTATATACACACACACATTTAACTGGCTATTGTTCTTGGGTTAAGTTAATGAAAGCTAGAAAGAAACTTTAAAGTTCCCTAGTTGATATTTACTTAGGATATTTAGTGAAGTAATGACCTCATCACTTTCAGTAAACTATAGCCTAGACTGCAAACCTCCAAGAAAATCATTAGTCAACTGTGATTTAAAAAAAAAAAAAAAAGTCAAGATATTCAGAGCTGAAGACCTTCAGAGTGAAGTTAAAAGCTTGGGGAAGAAGAAGAGTGTGCTCCTGAGTTGGAAGCCAACAGAGGAGACTCTCAAGTTAGGAGATTCGGAAGGAGAGATGGATTAGGAGGCACAAAGCAGAAACTGTTAGAAGGCAAGAGACATGGAGCCGAGGCGGGCAGAGGGACCCCAGACTGTCAGGGCAGCGACAGCGAGGCCCAGAAAAGAAGATCTTGGAGAGATGACAAAGAAGCACAGGAAAACTAGGTTCTGGGGTCCTAGAAGAACCCAGGAGTCCGACGGAGCCAGAGGGACCGAGAGAAAGGGATGCGAAGGTGTAAGGATGAGGGCGCGCACCAGGACGCGGGAGAAAAAGAGGGTGGGCGGGCAAAACGAAGCTGGTTCCCTGCTCCTCTGCTCCTCTGCCCCTGGCACAGATCGCAACTCCTCACCGCGCACCGCGCAGCGCCGGGTCCGGAGGCGGGGAAGCAGCTGATGGAGCCCCTGTGACTTCAGGACCCTGCCTCACCTTGCTCGCCGCGTCCTGGCGTCCCGCCGCTCGTCCGCCGGGTTCTGCGCTCCGAGGGCCAAAGAGGGAGTCGCGCGATGCAGCCCAAGCTCCCTCCTGCTGCGAGGCACCAGCACCCGCACCTTCGCACCCTCTGCTCGCCCGGGCCACTTCACCCTGTCCTGGCGCAGGCGGAGAGCACGGACCCTAACCCGAATGCCGCTCCAGTTATTTTCAAAAGTCCCCGTTCCAGGCTTCCCGGCAATAGGAGCTGAGCTACTGCGGCCGCAGCGGCAGAGCCTCCGCCTGACCTCACCAGGGTGTGGGGGGGGCCGCTGAGGGAGGGGGGCGGGAACCCAGTTGGGGAGGGAGGGGGCAGTGGGGGGAGGGAGCGCGCGGGCGGGGGAAACATGGCGGCGGGGGTGGCCCCGGCGGCGCCTGCGCGGGAGGCAGGGTGGTGGGGAGCTGGGGCTAGGACAGTGTGTGGGGTCCGAACGGAACTCCCAGGCTGTAGCCAAAGCGTGACGAGGCCGAACCCTGAAGCTGAATGACCGCTAAGTGGCCCTCAAGCCTCCGAAACCGGGAGGCTCGGGTGTGAACCCACATGACTTCTAGTGCCAGGAGGCAGAAAAAGTGAAAAGTGTCAAGTATCCAGGGAAAACAGTGCATCCGCCCCAGGTTAGCCTCTTCAAGGAGGTCCACCCGCATTTTGCCAGCCGTGGCCTCGGCCTCCTCACAGTCACGGTGGGGCTCAGGCAGAGGGTATGCTCTGGAAGCGATGCCACCTCACCTCAGTGGGGCCCGCGTCTCAAAATAAGCCTAACCCAGGCTCTCACACAAATATCACTCTGCTAGTGGGATAAGCGCTTTATCCCTCCCTCTCCCTGCTGCAGTACGCAACATTAAGACGAAGGATACAAACTACAAATAGTAACAGTTTAACATTTTACTGAGCATCTGCTATGAACCAAGCACTGAAGTATCAACTTACCTAACTCACAGCTACTCTATAAGTTACACACTATTATTTCCATTTTACAAGTCACAAAACTGAGGCGTATAGTTAAGCAAGTTGCCGGAGGTTATATAAACTAAGTGGCAGAAGCGGGACTCAGGATCCCAAGCGGTGTGATTCTGGCACCCAGGCTCTTAACCACTATGCAAACTGCTTCCAAACTCTGGCGGGACTCCTAAGTCCGAATCTTGATTCTGTTCTGTCAGCCTAGCCCCCAACAAAAACCCCAGTCAAGCCTGTTTTTCCCCTTGCTTGTCTTCTATTCATTCTTTGCCTTCTTGACGGTTACAGCCTGGGGCCACCTTCTTACACCTCTTCCTTTGCCCTTTCTACTTATGATTCCAGACTCCTCCTTGGAAAAATACAGTGAGTTTGCTCTTAGCAACCAGTTTAATCAATGTTGGGATTTTTTTCTTTGGCTGTTTTTTCTCTTCTTCTTTTTCTTAAGGAAGTGATGCGGTGAGTGTGGAATCTTTATGTTTTCTAGGATTAGGAGATATATTTCAAGCAATCAGTTTTAGCAAGTATCAAAAACCTGGCACATAGGTTTTAAAAAAGTAAGTACAAACCGAGCTGGTGTACTCTCAAGTCACTGCTTTGTCCTGGCATAAAAAGGTTCAAGTGGGGTTACTTTATAATAAGTTTCTCCCACAGAAATGACAGTAAAAATGGGATACACCAGTGTGGGCCAAGCAGCTTTTATCCACACAAAGAGAAAACCCTCATAGCAAGGGTCTGGAGATGGGGGCAACTACAGAAACTGCATTTGAACTGGCAGTAACTTGCACAGATTCTCAGTTAAAAAAAAAAAAGGAACTGGCAGCAAGATACTACAAATATATTTATCCAATAGAAATCCATTGTAGTTTGAGTTCAGATGCTTTGTCTGAATACTTAATCTACTGGATAGAGCACTAGACTTGAAGTCAGAAGACAATTTATGTGCTATGTGACATTAAGTTAATGCTCTGAGAGTGTTCTTCCAAATTTCCAGTGGGAAGCAAAATAATACTGGTCTGATATGCCCCACAGCATTGTTTTGGGTTTCAAAAAAGATAACACATGGGAGAGGAAGTTGTACTTGGAGAAAAGGCCTTTAAAGAGGTAATTCAGTTAAAGTGATGTCTCTAAGATGGGCCCTAATCCAATATGACTGGTGTCCTTTATGAAGAGTTTAAGACTTAAACATATATGCATACAGAGTAACGACCATGTGAGGATGCAGTGAGAAGGCAGCCACCTGCAAGCCAAGAAGGGGCTTCAGAAGAAACCAAACCTACCGACACCTTGACCTTCTAGAATTACAAGGAAATTAATTTCTGTTGTTTAAGTTACCCAGTCTATGGTGTTATACTTGGTTATGGCAGGTCTAGCAAACAAATACAATGGGAAGCATTTCAAATGCCAGCTAGAGTATCTGCTGACTTAGCAATTGTTCATTGCTTAAAAATATACACATTTATTATCTGTTTCCATGTGTCAGGAGTCCAGGTATGGTTTAGCTGGGTGCACTGCTCAGGGTCTCACAGGACTGCAATCAAGCTTTTGCCTGGACTGTGTTCTCATGTGGAGTTCAGAATCTTTCAAACTCATTCAGGTTGTTGGCCAAATTCAGTTCCTTGCAGTTACAGAATTAAGACCTGTAGCACCTACAGGCTCTAGAGGCTGCCCCTCTCCATTAGCAGTTGGCAACATGGTTGTTCTGCTTAGCCAAGGCCAAAAGGAAAACTTCTTTCTCCTCAGGAGGGGTCCAGTGCTTCTTTCAAGGTCTTTTAGCAGATTAAGTCAGGCCTACCCAAGATTATCACCCTTTTGATTAACTCAAAAGTTAGCTGTGTGCCTTGATGACATCTGCAAAATCTCTTCACCTTTGCCACATAATGTAACCTAATCACAGAGTGATAGCCCAGCATATTCACAGGTCCCAACCACACCTAAGTGGAGAATGTATAAAAGAAAACAAGAATCTTAGGGCCATCTTAGAGTTATGCCTACCATGCCCCAAAGATTTAACAGCACCAATTAATTATATGATCATAACAATTAACTAAGAGACTATAAAGGCAGATGTGGGCATACACGTAACATACACACACACAAACACACAAACACACACACACACACAAAAAAAACAAAGAGCACAGAGCTGGTTGCTGATCCCTAATCAGTCTAAAAGCGTTTGCAAGCTTGCTGTGTGCCTAATGTGAAACGAAAAGATTTCAACTGCATTAACTCTGATTAAATAACAAATTGAAAACTATTAAGATACATTTTGTCTCTCTGGTAAATTTGCGTTTCTTCAAAACATTCATCTCATCAATTATAGAATGGAACCACTATTCAAAAAACAAAAAACTCTCACGGGGCTTTGGGTAGCATACACAGAAGTGTCTTGGTTTAGAAGCTAAAATCTGACTAAACATGTGCAAGACCTGTCCTGAAAACTTTAGGCTTAAATAAATGTAGAGATATACTGTATTCACAGGGCAGAAAAATTGATATCATTAAGATGTCAACTCACTCCTAATTGATCTATAGTTACAGCAAAACCCTGATCAAAGTCCTAGCTGGCGTTTTCTGTAGAAACTGACAAGCTGATTCTAAAATTCATATGGAAATGGAAAAAAACTAAAATAGCCAAAACAACTTTTAAAAAGAACATTAAGGGGAAACTACTACCTGATTTCAATTTTTACTGTAAGGTATCAATATTCAAGACAGTGTAGTATTGATCAATGAAACAGAATAGAGTTCATAAACAGACCCACAACATATATGGGCAAGTGATTTTCAACAAATATTCAAAGGCAATTCAGCTTTTTGAGGAACCTCCATACTTCTTTTCATAGCGAGTACACCAATTTACATTGCCACCAACATTCTCCACATCCACATCAATACCTGTTTTCATTCATCCTTTTGATAGTAGCCAGTCTAACAGCTGTGAGATGATATTTCACAAAACGTGGTCAAAACGTGGAAGCAATCTAAGGATCCATCAATGAATGAATGGATTTTAAAAATGTAGTACATATACACAATGGAATACTATACAACCTTAAAGAAATTCTGTCATTTCCATCCATGACAACGTGAAAGAAACTGGAGAACATTTTGCTAAATGAAATTAAATATACATAGACAATAGTGTATGAACTCACTTATATGTGGAATCTAAAATAGTGAATCTCATAGAAACAGAAAGTAGAAAGGTGGGTATGAGAGGCAGGAGAAGGAGGAGGAAGCATGAGGAAAGTGAAGATGTTGATCAAAGGGTCCAAAGTTTCAATTAGACTGGAGAATAAGTTTTAGTGACCTATTGCACTGCATGGTGAGCACAGTTTACAGTGTATATTTCAAAATTGCTAAAATATATTTTTAAAATTCTCACCACAAAGAAAGATAATTTGGTGAAGTGATGGATATGTTAATTATCTTGATTAAATCTTTCTATAAAGTATACATAGACCGAAACATCACATTGTATCCCGTAAATATACACAATTATTATTTGTCAATTTAAAAAAATAAAGGCAATTCAGTGAAGAAAGGAGAGCTTTTTTCAACAATGGTGCTGGAACAACTGGTCATCCATGTGAACTAAGATCCATATCTAATACCATATACAAAAATTAACCCAAAATGCATCATAGACCTAAATGTAAAATCTGGAACTATAAAATTTCCAGAGCTCTGGCAAAAACCTTTGTGACTTTGGGTTAGGCCAAGATTTTTTAGATACAACACCAAAAACATGATCCACAAAAATATAAATTAAAAGTTGAACTTTATAAAAATTGAAAAGAAACAGCTCTTCTATAAAAGACACTATTGACAGAATGAAAAAGAAACTACAGACTGGTAGAAAATATGCAAAAATCATATCTAACGTTAAAAGACTTGCATACAGAATAAAGAACTTTCAAATCTCAATAACAAGAAGATAAACAAAAAATTTTAAAAAAAAACAGGTAAACGATTTGAACAGACACCAGCAAAGAAGATATATCAAAGCAGCATGGCATACAAGCACATGAAAAGATTCTCAACATCATTAGTCATTAGGGAAATGCAAATCAAAGCTGCAATGAGATAACACTACAACTAATTAGAATAGCTAGCACTAACAAGAATCATTATAATAAGTTTTTGCAAGGAACTACAACTCTCATACGCTACTACGGTGAAAGAAAAATGGTACAACCACTTTGAAGAACAATTTGGCAATCTCTTAAAAAGTTAAACATACACCTACCATATGATCCAGCCATTCCACTCCTAGGTATTTACCCAAGAGAAATGAATGCATATGTCTATACAAAGACTTGTACATTAATATTCACAGCAGATATATTAGTTTATTAACTAAAAAAAGAAACAACATAAAAGTCCATCAACAAGTGAAGTGATAAACCGGTACCCCCATACACTGGAATATTACCCAGCCATAAAAAGTAATGAATGTACTACAATGTGTTATGCATAACAATCTGGATGAATCTCAAAACAACTATTCCAAGTGAAAGATGACACACAAAAGAGTATGTATTGCATCATTCCATTAATATAAAATTCTATAAAATGAAAATGCATCTGTAGTGATAGATTACAGATCAGTGTTTGCTTGGGGATGAGATTGGAGGGAGGGCAGAAAGGACAATTGGGTACAAGGGAACTTTTAGGGATGATTAAGTATGTTCCTTATTGCTTTTAATGTAATGTTTTCACAAAACATGTTAATATTTATCAAATTGTTCTCTTTAAATATTCTCAGTTTACTGCATGTCAGTGATATCTCAATAAAGCTGTTAAAATTAGTCATGTGCCTTGACAAACTGCAGTATCTCTAGTTTATTCCCTTTTTGTGAACAAGAATACAAAGAAGGAATACAGTCAAGGCTCAAGAATGGTTTGGAATCAGGGACAAGAGTGCTGGCAGGACTATCTCTATCTCATTTCTGCACAGTACCAAGAAATCTACATCATTATTCTCTTTTATCACAGATGGGAATTTTATGCTTTTCAGGCTGCATGATAGGACTCAATTGGTCACACATCCCTGGGTTTTATCTCCTCTATTCCACAGACCAGACAGACTGAGGCTGAAATCATTGAAACCTAACTCTATATTCCACTGGAGGTCCTCTGATTGGCCCTTTTGGTATCAGGTACCCACTTCTGGACCAATGAACTAATCTCTGGCCTAGATTGAATCTAAACTGGATGGGGAAAGTCTCAGCCTAGCTGTTAAGAATTTGGGAAAATAAGCTGGGCATGGTAGCTCACACCTATAATCCCAACTAGCAGAGAATCTGAGGCAGGAGGATCACTTGAGGCTAGGAATTGGAAACCAGCCTGAGCAACACAGACCCTGTCACAATAATAATAATAGTAATAATAACTTGAGGATATAGTGGTCATGACTTCAAGTCAGTCGTGAGGCTTCAGTTAGCTCCAAGAAGGCTTTTGTTATTTGCAACCAAAAGAGTTCTAACAAAATCACCTAGCATTTGTAATGGAGATACCAGGTAAAAGCTAGAGACATCAAGTAAGCAACGACAATGTCTAAGGTCTCACCAAAGGACCTCCTGAAGCCTCCTCTTGCTATAAACATGTATTTCATGGCTCTCACTGTAAACTCAAATTCTACCATAATTAGCATACATAACAGGGACATCCAAAAATTTAAGAGAAGGGAAGCCTCCTATCTTCTACTTTCACCCTACTACATAGTTTTTCCACCCATGCTCTGAAGTTAGGACCATTAAGTAGAGAATAATGGGAAAGAATCGAGCCCCAAATGTCAGCTTTTAATCAAATCGAACAAAGGATATATCATTCTCACTATAAGTAACTACACTGTTGTAAGTGGCAAGAAATCTAGGATGCCACCTAATACAAGAGGGGTTGTTGCTCCCCTCATACAACACCCTATGAACACAGAAAATGACATGGAAGATGTTGGAGTTCACGGGACTATTTTATTATTTTTAGAGAAAAGGTCTCCCTCTGTCACCGAGGCTGGAGGGCTGTGGCATAATAAGAACTCATTGTAGTCTGGGCACACTCATCCCAGCACTTTCGGATGCCGAGGCAGGCAGATCATTTGAGGTCAGGAGTTTGAGACGAGTCTGGCCAACATGGTGAAATCCTGTCTCTACTAAAAATACAAAAATTAGCCAGGCATGGTGGTGCGTGCCTGTAATCCCAGCTACTCGGGAGGCTGAGGCAGGAGAATCGCTTGAACCCGGGAGGTAGAGATTGCAGTAAGCCAAGATCACACCACTGGACTCCAGCCTGGGCAACAGGGTGAAACTCTGTCTCAAAAATAAATAAATAAATAAATAAATAAATAAATTGTTGTAACCTCGAACTTCTGGACTCAAGTGACCCGCCTCTTCAGCCTCCGGAGTAGAGAAAAATGCCATTTTATTGTCCATGCATTAGAGATTTTGCTAAATACCACTCATAAATTACAGTGGCTTCACATTATACCAAATATTCTATAGAAAAAGATGAAAATTGTAAAGGGTTGTGACCAGTCAGAAGAGAAAAAGGTAGCAAGAGCTGCTTACTGAGTATATCAAGTTTAGAACTAAAAACATTTTTAAAATAAAACAATACTTTGTATACATTTGTGAAGATTTGGAACCACAGAATGGTTTTAAGGAAAAAAAACAATTACACTACTTTCAAATATAGAGAGAAATGCAAATTAGATTGGCTAAGAGTGCATAGAAACCCTTAATAGACCTGCTATATTAATCAGAAAGATAATCAGCCAAGTAAGGTATCCAAGTCTTCTCACATATTGTTTACTCTAAGGACACTATTCCCCAGCCCTCTTTTCCTAGACAACTTCTACAAGTCTTCAAGCCTCAGCTTCTGCTTTTCTCCAGAAGACCTTTCCTGATACCTTAGACTAGAATGGGTATTTCTGTAATACTCCCAAAGCACCTTGTACTTCTCAAATCATAACGTTATCCTATTAATGTAAACCATTATTTATCTTCTTGCTAGAATGTAAGCCCCATGAAGACCAGGTCTGTCTTATTCTGCTACTGAATCCCAGTATCTGAAATAAAGCCTGTCACATTGAGACTGCACAAATAAATATTGTTGACTTAATTTATTAGCTCAAATCACTAAAGAACTATGTTGTATGATGGACTAACTATATTAGCATACCAACTATATCTAAAAGAGGACATCAACAGTATTTATTCTTCTAAGTTCTTTATACTCTCCTGATATAATCTTGTCTATAATGCTGATGTTCTTGGCAATGCTTTTATTTTTCCACAGATAGGGCAAAATCTCAGTTTCCATCTAAATATTCTCGGATTCTCAACTAGCGAAGTACAAATTAATGAAGCTGTACTGCATTCTGATTAGATTATTCTTGAAGCTTCGTAACAAACACTTCATTTCAGGGATTCAAAAGTTTCAGAATGTGGTGTATCTACTCAACATGAATGACTTTACACAACTCTTTGATTCAGGCCCTATGTACTTTAGCTGCCTAAATACAGAATTTTGGTATAAATCCTACATTTATACATTCAAGAAACAGGAAATTATATTTCAATGGCATTTGTAATTTATTGGCACTTTTAGTAATTTTTTTTACAACTGTTTCTTTACATTATAAATTATGTCCAGCCAGAGGCTGCTCTTTAAGTATCCACCCTCATCTTGCCCAGTGGCAACACAATGCTAATTAGAACTGTAGCTTCATTTGAGTGTCAGAAAGGTCCTGAACTTTTCCAGGCCTCCCATCTCACTCCTCACCCCAACCTGCTCACCAGCCAGTACTTGTCGTTCTTGGGTTTGACATCTACTGATCTTTCCCTGATTATTCTTGACAATGGGAATAATGAGTTGAGTTTATTATTTATTGAGTGCTATGATATGACAGATACTGCACTCAGCCCTTTAAAAATATTATCTCATTCAGTCCTTGAAACAATCCAGTGAGGTAGATGCCATTAATGCTCCCGCTTCACAGAGGTGAGATCCGAAGCACAGGAAGTTACATAACTTCCTTAAGGTTTCACAAGTATTAAGAGACAGAGATGGGCTTCAATCCTGGGCAGGGTAGCTCCAGAGCCTATGCTGTATCTTTATGAAAATGTTAGTATATTGGTGCCACTCAGGAGAGGGCTTCCCCTCACCTTCCACCTTGCTCTGGCCTTCTCAGTGAAACAGGAGAAATAAAAAAATGATATTACTTTTATCCCAGATACTTGGGTATAAACATAGCCAAAAGGATCACCTATTTTTTTCAAGTTTAATCATTCCTCTTCCTAATCTCTACCTACACTCTATGTATTTGAAAATCAGCATGGAAGATTCTCTTTACAACATGAAAGTTATATGCAAAATATCAATTTATTCCCACATTTCTTGTTATTGACAACTCTTTTTTCCATGTTCAACTTTAATGTTTAAAATCTGAGGCCAGGAACAGTGGTTCACACCTCTAATTCCAGCATTTTGGGAGACCTAGGTGGGTGGATCACTGGAGGCCAGGAGTTTGAGATCAGCTTGACTGACATGGTGAAACCCCATCTCTACTAAAAGTACAAAATTTAGCCAGGTATTGTGGCGGGTGCCTGTAGTCCCAGGCACTTGGGAGGCTAAGGCAGGAGAACTGCTTCAACCCAGGAGGGAGAGATTGCAGTAAGCGGAGATTGTGCCACTGCACTCCAGTCTGGGCAACAGAGCAAGACACTGTCTCAAAAATAAAAATAAAAACCGAGTTATGCCAGGCATGGTGGCACATGCCTGCAATCCCAGCTACTCAGGAGGATGACATGGGAGGATTGCTTGAGCCCTGGCATTCAAATCCAGCTTGGGCCACATAGCAAGACCTAGTCTATACTAAAAGCAAAAAAACAAAAATAGTCTGTCATGGTGGTGTGCCCCTGTAGTCCCAGCTACTTGGGAGTCTGAGATAGGAGGATGATTTGATCATTTGCACTCTAGCCTGGGCAAATGAGTGAGACCCTGTCTCCAGATAAACTTATAGATACATAAATAGGTAGATAGATAGGTATTTAATAGAAAGATTTTAATTTTAAAAAATAAAGTCAATTTTAAAAAAGTATATGAATAAAAAGTATTAAATTTTTGAGTTGGAAAGAACTTCAAAGATGATCCAACCTCTTCATCTTATAGGTGAAGATCTCTGGATCAAGACTCAGTATGCCAGGCCTTTAGTTACTTAATCAGTGAATTCTGCAAATATTTATTGAGTACCACCTATGTATTGTAGATGGTGCAGAAGAGACAAAGTTATGCCCTTAAAAAGCTTATATCCTAGTAGGAAAGATAATAATCAAGAAATACTATAACATGATAATTTCAGGTAGTGATAACTGTCATACAAAATAAAACAAGGAAATAGCTCATAGTAAGTGGGTAGTATACATAGTGAGTGATCTGGGATGGGCGAAACTAATCCTGAAGGGGTGGTCAGGAAAAACTGCTTTTAAGAAGTAAAATTTACACTGAGTCCTGAATGTTGAGAGGAAGTCATCCAAGCAAAGATCCAAGGGAAAATCATTCCAGAGAAGGAAGGGCAAATGAAAAGCCCTGAGGTAGGAATCAATTCAATGCATTGAAAGAATAAAATAAATTACGGGCAGAGTGGTAGACTATCATGTCATAAAGGTCGATCAAAACAAAATCATTTAGGATCTGTGGACCACATCAGAAGATTTTGATGTTATTCTAATTGCAGTAAGAAACTACAGAAAAGTTGGGTGTGGTGTTTCACACCTGTAGTCCCGGCAATTTGAGAGGCTGAGGCAGGCAGATCAGTTGAGGCCAGGAGTTCGAGACCAGCCTAGCCAACATGGTGAAACCCCGTCTCTACTAAAAACGCAAAAATTAGCCGGGCGTGGTGGTGCTTGCCTGTAATCCCAGCTACTCAGGAGGCTGAGGCAGCAGCATCGCTTGAACCCAGGAGGTGGAGGCTACAGTAAGTGGATATTGCACAACTACACTCCAGCCTAGGCAATACAGCAAAGACTCTATCTCAAAAAGAAAAAAGAAAAAGAAAAAAAAGAAACCATAGAAAGATTTGGAGCAAGGCAATGATATGATCTGTCTTAGTATTTTAAATGACTAAGTGATGCTAGAACCTTAAGTCTGAGTACAACAATAGTTATACTTATCACTAGTTTTCATTTGTGTACAGAATTGACCAGTTATGAGTTGAGTTTATTATCAGTGTTTTGAGAAAACAATGCAAATTTTTAGAAATTATAGCAATTACTGTTATAATAACGTTCCCATTGAATGGTACCTCTCTGTATCCATTGCCTTTAGGTAGTCAGTCCCTTAACATAGATTCTGAGCTTGGCCTCCCACAGTGACTCTGTAACTTGCTTTGCCCAATGTAACATGAGTAAACACATCATAAGCAGAGGCTTGAAAAGCACTTAGGCATTGGAGCTTGCTCTCCCTCACTGCTAGTGGAACCCACCAACTCTATGAAGCAGCTCAGACTAGCCTGTTGGACTATGAGTAACACTTAGCCCAATTACCTCCACCACCCCTGCTGATAGCCAGCCAACTATTACCAGGCATATGAATAAGCCCAGCTACAGAAGTAAGCCTGTAAAATGATATACCAAAACATCAGCGATACAATTTTTCAAACCATTCCTAATTTATGAATATTAATCTTGTAAAGTTATCCAAATATAATTACTATACATAAACTTCATTCCAAAAAGAATGCATCTGTATTAGTTTAGTGGCTATTTCTAGGAAGGGTCTTGTAAATCTATCTTTTATGTAATTTCTTTCTTTTTTTTTTTTGAAACTGAGTTTCGATCTTGTTGCCCAGGCTGGAGTGCGATGGTGCCATCGTGGCTCACCGCAACCTCCACCTCCTGGGTTCAACTGATTCTCCTGCCTCGGCCTCCTGAGTAACTGGGATTACAGGTGCCTGCCACCACACCCAGCTAATTTTTTGTTTCTGTTGTTTAGTAGAGACGGAGTTTCTCTATGTTGGTTAGGCTGGTCTTGAACTCCCAACCTCAGGTGATCCAACTGTCTCGGCCTCCCAAAGTGCTGGGACTCTGTTTCTTTAATTCAATTTTAAAATAATTAATAGTTTCACAAGTTTCAATCTAAAAAAAAATTATAAGATGATATCTAGTTAAAAAGTTCTCCTATCTAGTTAAAAATCAGTTAACTAGAGGACTCTGCGCTCCTGTTCCTGCGCTGCTGTCTCTCTACTTCCACCTGTGTCCCCGCTGCCCCTGTCGCTGCCATCACGAAGGAGATTGTGCAACTGCAAGCCAGGCAGTGCACAACCAGTTCTGGGAGGTGATCAGTGATGAGCACGCCATCGACCCCACGGGCACCTACCACAGGGACAGCGACTTGCAGCTGGAGTGCATCAACGTGTACTACAATGAGGCCACTAGTGACAAGTACATGCCCCGTGCGGTGCTTGTGGATCTAGAGCCCGGCACCATGGACTCCGTGCGCTCCGGGCCCTTCAGGCAGATCTTCTGGCCGGACAATTTCATCTTCAGTCAGAGTGGTGCTGGGAACAACTGGGCCAAGGGGCACTACACGGAAGGCACGGAGCTGGTGGAGTCAGTGCTGGACGTTGTGAGGAAGGAGGCTGAGATCTGTGACCTGCTTGCAGGGTTTCCAGCTGACCCACTCCCTGCGTGGGAGGACTGGGTCTAGGATGGGTACCTCCTCATCAGCAAGATCCGGGAGGAGTACCCAGACAGGATCATGAACACGTTCAGTGTGGTGCCCTCACCCAAGGTGTCAGACACCACCATCTCAGTCCACCAGCTCGTGGAAAACACATACAATACCTACTGCATTGATAACGAAGCTCTTATGACATCTGCTTCAGAACCCTACAGCTGACCACACCCACCTACAGTGATTCGAACCACCTGGTGTCTGCCACCATGAGTGGGGTCACTACCTGCCTGCACTTCCCAGGCCAACTCAATGCTGACCTGTGGAAGCTGGCTGTAAACATGGTCCTGTTCCCCAGCTTGCACTCCTTCATGCCCGGCTTTGCCCCACTGACCAGCCGGGGCAGCCAGCAGTATCATGCCTTTACAGTGCCTGAGCTCATCCAGCAGATGTTTGCTGCTAAGAACATGATGGCTGCCTGCGACCCCTGCCATGGCTGCTACCTGATGGTGGCTGATGTGTTCAGGGGCCACATGTCCATGAGGGAGGTGGACAAACAAATGCTTAATGTCCAAAACAAGAACAGCAGCTACTTTATGGAGTGGATGCCCAACAATGTGAAAATGGCTGTCTGTGACATCCCGCACCGGGGGCTAAAAATGTCTGCCACCTTCATGGGCAACAGCCTGGCCATCCAGGAGCTGTTCAAGCACATCTTGAAACAGTTCATGGCCGTGTTCTGGTGCCAGGCCTTCCTGCACTGGTACATGGGCAAGGGCATGGATGAGGTGGAGTTCACCAAGGCTGAGAGCAACATGAATGACCTGGTGTCTGAATACCAGCAGTACTAGGATGTCACAGCCAAGGAGAAGGGAGAGTTTGAGGAGGTGGCCAAGTAGGAGGTGGCCTAGAGCCTCCATTCACTGGGGAAAGCAGGGAATCAGTGTGAACTCTTTATTCACTCCCAGCCTGTCCTGTGGCCTGTCCCACTGTGTGTGCACTTGCTGTTTTCCCTGTCCACATCCCATGCTATACAGACACCACCATTAAAGCATTTTCACAGTGAAAAAAAAAATCAGTTAACTAGTTATCTAGTTAACCAACTAGTTATCTAGTTAAAAAATTTCTGTCCTATCCACCTAGAATGACCCTCCTACATAACTATTATTATTTACTTTTCATGTATTATTTCAGAATTTATATTTTTTACTTGAGAGCTAAATCAGCAAAACTATATTTTTATGGTTTTTAAAGTAGTGAATGGGGCAAAATGGGGACAACATGATGGCATTTGTTGAAAGAGAACAACTTCTGCATAACATGTTTGCTACTGGATTTTATTAAGTAACTAAAGAAGTATTTATTAAGTCCCTTCTCAAGCATGATTCCAGGTGCTGGCTATAAATGTATTCCATATAAGAACATTATCAATATACTATGGTGAAACCAAAATTAGGTTGTAATGGATAACTTTAATTTCACATGCAATAAAATATTAACTTTTATAAATGCAATATTCTCTAATCAAGAAATCCAAATTTTCTACTGAACATGTTAAAGGAAATTGAACATTTAGAAAACAACTGATCAAATACAAACAGCTGGAAAGAGTAAATGAGAAGTTAAAGAAAAGAAAAACATAGGAAACTTGAGAAAATAGCTTTAGGAATGTCCATAGTCATTAGCTTTCAGCCACCAGGAAGATGTCCAACCAAAACTAAGATTTAAATGCCTACAGGGAAAAAGGAGTTTCAATATTTAGCAGTTTAGTTACTAAGAGAGTATCTGACCTAAATTCACAGTAGAGTTGCTCATATTTTAGGTTACTTCATACTAATCCATTTCTCAAGCTTATAACTACGTTGGTGATATGATGGACACAAAAACATTTTAAAACAAAGACCACACAGGAATTTTAATATTAATCTGTATTAGGCTAACAAATTAAATAATGGATGTCCTGATAGAAATCATAACATAAAGCAACTACATAACATTTTGCTGCATGCAGTGCCAGAAGAAAGGCTTGGCCAATCATGAGAGATCACCACTTGCATTTATGTATCCATGTATTCCCCTCCTGGTCGTGTGAAAGAATTTTCACAACTGAAATCAGTTCAAATATGTCCACAATGCTTTTAAATATCCTTCAGAGTTCAGCATTTCATTCTCAAGTGAAAACTCTTCCACTCATTTTTGTGAGTATGCTCAAGTTTTCTTTTCTTTATTGATAGAATTGCAAGGAGAAATATGGTCAAATTTTGATATCAAAAGCAAGCAGATTTTTAAAGTAGATTTTTTTAATGTACTCCATATGAAGTTTCCCAGCTCTGCTACTTTCTTCTATTATTCTTATAGAAGCAGATTGTGGGGAGGTAGAGATACTATTAATCGAATAGTTTGGAAGGAACACAACACAACCAAGTGATGCCCTTCAGTGGAGTGGAATTCAGGTAAACTTTATATTATACAACTGTATTAGGGTTCTCCAGAGAAATGCAACTGATAGAGGAAATATGTGTGTGTGTGTGTGTGTGTGTGTGTGTGTGTGTGTGTGTAAATATGTATACACACACACACATACACATACACATACACATACACATACACAGAAAGTTATTTTAAGGAATTGGCTCACCTGATTGTGGAGGAGGGAAGGCTGGAGACCCAAGAAAGTGTTGCTGTTGAAGCTCCAGTGGAAGGCAGTCTGCTGGCAGAGTCCCTCCATCTTGGAGGGGTCAGTCTTTGCTTTAGTAAGGTCTGCAGGTCAGGTCATGTAAGTTGGAGTTCAGGGCACGGATTGAACCTCAAATTGAGGAACTAGAATGAAAATCAGGATCCCAAAGCAGGAGGCTGCTTCTTTAGAATGAGCAAACCCACTGGGGCTTCGAAGGATAATTTCGAGTAAGTATGTTCAGGCTTCACTTTAGGTCTACGGATTGAATGAGACCCACTTACATTGTGGAAGACCATATACTTTACTCAAAATCTACTGATGTAAATGTGAATCTCATTTTTTAAAATACCTGCACAGCAACATCTAGAATAATGTTGAACCAAATATCTGGGTGCCAAGGCCTAGCCAAGCTGACACATAAAATTAACTATCAGAACAACCAATCACCAACAAATATTTCTTGAGCAATAGAGATGTTTCTGGAAAGTAGTACATAAATATAATTTTTATATATAGAAGCCCCATGGGGCTTCATGCACTAACGTCTTTCCACCTGTAGCTCAGTCCTGCTAGTTGTTGAGGAATCTGAACAAAGGCAAACAACATAATAAATGATAGATTCAGCTACCCTAGGCTTCAGACCTGGGACATTAGTGGTCAGGTAAGTCATGCTCTTCTCAAACTGGAAGAGCTGAAGTGAAGCCTGAGCATACTACTTTGGACTTTGGACTCTTTATTTTTTTCTTTTTAAAGTCAAGGACTTGCTTTATGGTCCAGGCTGGAATGCAGTGGCATGACCATAGCTCACTGCAGCCTTGCCTCAGACTCCCGAGCTCAAGTGATCCTCCCACCTCAGCTGCTCAAGTAACTGGGACTACAGGCATGCACCAGCACACCTGGCCTTTTTGTTGTTCTTGTTGTTTTTGTTTTTGCAGAGACAGGAGTCTCGCTAAGTTGCCTACACTGATCCTGACCTCAAGCATTCCTCCTGCCTTGGCCTCCCAAAGCACTGGGATTACAAGTATGAGCCACTGCACCTGGCCTAGATTCTTGATTTTCACTCCAGTTCCTCAATTTGAGGTTCAATTCCTGCCTGGAAGTCCAGCTTTTACTTGACTGGAGCCCAAATGCTCCCCTTTCCCCATGAAATGGCGCTGTTTCAACTTACCAACAGCAACTATCTATCCAACTCCAAACAATACTACATGGATATTCCTAAAGGCTAGAATTTGCAACACTCTTTAGCTGTTTATAAAGCTTTCGCACCAAGCACCATTCCCTTTACCTTTCCTTGTCCTTGGGAACTGGGAGCCAGTATACAGACCATTAGTTCTTTTAATTGTTTTTTTTACTTTTTCATATTCTACCCCTTCTCCACTGGCCTGTGCCAGCTTGCACAGATTATGGCAGTAGATGAAAAGGCAAAAAGGTAAAAATGAATGATCCAATTGTGAAATGAACAATCTCACTTATCCATTCTGCAGAATCAGATTCCTGAATATCATATTTTCCTAGAACCAAATACATCCATATTTGAGTGTGGATTCAGCTACACCTTCTAGAACAAAACTGAGAAATATACACCATAAACAATACAAACATGATATATTTCATAATAAGTCTCACTTTAATTCTATCACAAAGGGACTTTCTTCACATGGGAATCACATATTCTGAAATTATGATCTTAACAGAAAAATGAACTACAAAAAAAGATTTTCAAAGGTGATTCATAAAATCATTTTAAATACATTTATATACAATATTAGACCAGATTTGTCCAAGAGTGCCTAGTCTGTAAATCAGACACCTAGGAAAGACACATTTTTAGCTAATGTATATTTTTATACACTAGATAACAATTTTAACATTAATTTGGATTTGATACTTTAACATTCATTTTGTTTTGTTTTTTTGTTTGTTAGTGTTAATGTCTTTACCTTTCCCCAAAGGATTGTGAACTCCCTGAGGGCAGCAAACCATTTCACACAACTCTTTTGTTTGTTTGTTTTTGTTTTTGAGATGGAATCTCTCACTGTTGACAGGGCTGGAGAGCAATGGTACAAGATCTCAGCTCACTGCAACCTCCACCTCCCAGGTTCACGAGATTCTCCTGACTCAGCCTCCGGAGTAGCTGGGATTACAGGGGCATACCACCACATCCAGCTAATTTTTTGTATTTTTAGTAGAGACGGGGTTGGCCAGACTGGTCTCGAACTTCTGACCTCGTGATCCACCCGCCTCAGCCTCCCAAAGTACTGGGATTACAGGCGTGCACCACTGCACCCGGCGCTTTTCACAAAACTCTTAATGGTTAGTACTCTCCAACTGTCACCCCTTCCTCACCCTGGGGCCACCATGACTGGGTCAGCCAGATGGAATTCAGGCTTGAGAAAGTTTGAGGAGCCCATGGAGCTGGAAGTACTCTCACCTGAGGCAATAGAAAACTCCCAGGCTGAAGCTAATCTATAAACCATGCCAGTCAGCCAAATATATAAAAAGGGGGAACATTAGGAGAAAAATCAAATCCAGGAGAAGTCAGAAGCAGAAATGATCTAAATCAGAGTACAATGCCAAGGGAGGGAACCAAGGAGATAAGATCAATCTAAATCAAATCAGGGCTAATTAGGGGCAAAAAAGCCACCATGATTGTCTGCAATGCCTGCTAGCTATTGGAGCTGGCTTTATAGGCAGGCAAGGATGTCTTGAAGGGAATAGTAGGTAGGTCAGCCCAATGAGAAGAGTCAGGCATGAGGGTGATTAATATTTCCTGTGGTGCCTCGCACATAGTAAGTTATCAATACTAAGCTAATAAAAAATAATTATTTATACACAATCCTGGTGGTTTGACAGTTAATATGGGATATTATCATGCACCCGAATAGAATAAATAGAAGAGTGTGCCACTGGGTAAGCTATGAGGCCTCTCTATGATAGTAAAATGAGAAACTGCTCCAGAAGTTTGATAACCTTAGAACAGCTAGGATGTGGCACATGGAAAAAGGAAGCGACACTCTTATTTAGTGAATAATGCGTTACCAGTTGCCTTTATATATTTTTTTAAATTCAATCCTCCAAGGGGTAGGCAGTACTCAAAATTTTACAGATGAGGAAACTAGAATCTCTGAAAAGTTAAGTATCTTGCATAAGATCACAGAGTCAGGATTTAAAGCTAGATCTGTCTGACTCCAGGCTCCATGCTCTTTCCAAATATTCCACTCTCTATCAAGGTTGGGAAGAGGTGCAGGCTAGCCTAAGTGACAAATCTGAAAGAGTGGTTCCCTCTCAAGAACAGATCAAGAAGAATCTATAGAGGAAAGATATATGTCTCTCCATGAAAAGATAACTCTATTTGAGTGACTTGGTTTAGTTGATCTGCAGTAACAAAGCTATTGTCCAAGTAGAAAAAACTACTATTTATTGAAAATCTAAGTTTGGCAAGTGGTGCACTCCTGTAGTCCCAACTACTGGGGAAGCTGAGGAGGAAGGGTCTCGCTTGAGCCCAGGAGTTCAAGGCCAACCTGGGCAACACAGCATGACCCCATCTCTTAGAAAGAAAGGTCGGGCATAGTGGCTCACACCTGTAATCCCAGCACTTTGGGAGAACAAAGCAAGAGGATTGCTTGAGCCCAGGAGTTTGAGACCAGCCTGGGCCACAGAGTAGGATGCTGTCTCTATAAAAATTTGTTTAAAAATTAGCTTGGCATGATGGGGCATGCCTGTAGTCTCAGCTACTCAGGAGGCTGAGCTGGGTGGATTGCTTGAGCCTGGGAGGTTAAAGCTGCAGTGAGCTATGATGACACTACCACACTCCAGCCTGGGTAACAGAATGAGACCCTATAAGAAAGAAAAGAAAAGGGAAGAAAAGGGAAGGGGAAGGTAGGGGAGAGGAGTGGAGGGAAGGGAAGAAGAGGGGAGGGAAGGGGAGGGAAGGGAAGGGAAGAAGTTATCTTCTGTGCTAGATGCTTTACATGTATTAAGTTCTGTTATTTCCTAAGCATTTTCATAGCCATTATTTTACCTAGCAGAGACAAGGTCTCAGACACATGGAAGAAGGCAAGAAGCCCAGTTGTCAGAAATGGTGAAACAAGATCAGAGCAAAAATGATAACCCAATACTAAAACCCAGATGGCTAGGCTGGAACTGCCTAAAGTCGGGATTGGTCCAGAGATGCAGGTGGGGTTGAATCTGTGAGTGGGTGGCAAGCAAGTTAGTCCCTGTCTACGGAGGAAGAAACGCAATGGGGCTATGAAATAGGCAGCACCTGATGGCAATTTCATCAAAAAAGGCAAACACCTCTAGACATCCAAATGAAGGGACAACTTGACTTTGGCACCCTGGAGAATGTGGCAAATTGGGCTGATCCTTTGAGAATTATTACCCACAGCAAATGCAGCAGAACTTGGAGTAATCAAGTTGAACAGAAAATCCTTAGCAGCAGGTGATGCTGTTGCTCACCGTCACTTCTTATTGAATCATCCCCCCATTGTGCCCCCAGATTTCCATGATAGAATCTCCTGCTTTGCCTATTGCCTCTCTGGCTACTCCTTCTCTGTCTCTTGCAAGTTCCTTTTATTATTTCTCAATGTCCCCTAGCTCAAAGAATAGTACCACCAGCCACCTAGTTATGTGAACCAGAAATCTAGACACTTTCCTTAGAATTTTTCTCTGCCTCTACCCCATGTCCAAATTACTATGAATTACTATAAAGTTTACCTGGTAAATATCTCTTTATTCACTTCTCTCCATCACCACTAACCTGGTCCCAGACACCACCACCTCTAACCTAGAACACTGGAACAGCGTCCTGGGATAGAATCTAGGCTCTCCCACATTCCAGCTGTGTGTTCTTCAGCAAGTCTCTTCACTTCTCTGAGCTTCAATTTCCTCATAGGTTAAGCAGGGACAATAACAGGAGCTACCTTACAGGGTTGTTGCAAAGATTCAGTGGCAACATGTATAAAATCTCTTTCAACAGTGCTTAGTGAGTCCTACATAAATGATAGCTTTTAAAATATTATCTGCATTCTCACTCACCCCACTTCATTCTTCACACTGCAGCCTAAGTAGCATTTTCCAAAATAAATATGATCATGTCCTCCCCACCTCCACTACACACAAGCACCCACAGAACCCTCTAATTGATTCCCATTGCACTTAAGATAAAGTCAAAACTGCTTAACATAGACTCGAACAAGGCAGTGCATGAATTTCTGCAGCATGAAGCCACAAATGAATTTTCCATTGTACTTTCTTTCACCTTCCTACTAGCCTGCTAGCCTTCTCTTACTCCCCTACACCCTACCTGCTTCCTCTCACCCCATAGCCTCCCATAGCCTTGTTCTGCCTGCCTAAAATGTTTTTTTTTTTTTTTTTTTTTTTTTTTTGAGGCAGAGTTTCACTCTTATCACCCAGGCTGGGAATGCAATGGCCCAATCTCAGCTCACTGCAACTTCTGCCTCCTGGGTTCAAGCGATTCTCCTGCCTCAGTCTCCTGAGTAGCTGGGGTTACAGGCGCCCACCACCACACCCAGCTACCTTATGTATTTTTAGTAGAGATAGGGTTTCACCATGGTGGTCAGGCTGGTCTTGAACCCCTGACCTCAGGCGATCCACCCGCCTCGGCCTCCCAAAATGCTGGGATTACAGGCATGAGACACCGCACCCGGCCAATGCTTCCACTTTTTAACTGCACCTTATTCTTTGGTTTTCAGCTCAAGCCTCACTTCCCAAGGAATGCTTTCCTGGCCAAAGATGTATAAAATGCTCTGAAATCGCCACATACCTCTCCCATATTGCATATATCACAGTGGTCAGTTTTTATTACTTTGTGTGATTAGAGGATTAGTTTCTGCTTTCTTGACCTGATGTTAAGTTTCGTGACAGTAAGGAACTTGTTTTTTGTTCACTGCTACCTCACCAGCATGTAGCATGTGTCTGGCACATAATAAGTGCTCAACAAATGGACAAAATAAATGAATGAAAGAATAAATGAACCTAACTTGTGCATAAGAATCAAATTGAAGCAAAAAGAAATTAAAGTTGAAATCATGTCTGTAGATGACATTGTAAAATGGTCTGGGCCTTGAAATAGGCTGTGGAAGCTAAACTTCTTAAACCAAAATCGTGTTTAAAGAAACACAGGACAGAGACAGATGGAGTTTAGACTAATAAGAGAATCAGGGTGGAAGAGAGAGGGTTGTTCAATGCACTAAATTACGACAAAAAACTAAGCAAAACTCTTAAAGTTGCATGTGTACGCACACGTGTGTGTGTGTGTGTGTGTGTGTACACACATGCATGTTTGTATTTAACAGTCTTTCACTTTTCAGGTTTTTAATCATTCCTAAGCTATTTTTGACAGGAAAAGAGAAATCTGGGGGGAGAAAAGGGAGAAAAAAATTAATAAGGATTCTTTATAAAAATTGAGCAGCTAATGTATTTTTCTGACTCTGAGGCTCACAACATAGCAGTTTATAATAAAGCAAACATTCAAGCTAAGAGCCTTGGATTTGAATCCAAAGTTGCTGATGTCAGACAGTTTTATTCCTGAGTCCAAGCCTACAAAATTCGTTTGGAAAAAAAATGTGGTTTGCACAGAGACCATAATAAAGTCTAACTATGTTTGAAAGATGTTTTTTGTTTTCATCTTGCAGGAAATGTAAGACCAAATTAAAGTTGTATATAGCACATGGATAGGGGTTTTTGGCTTTTTTTTATTTTTTGCTTTCTATGTGACATTTATAGTTTCATGATTTGTTATAAATTATTTTTTTTAGAAGAACAAAACAACACTGAGACTTAACACCAAAAATGTTTTCCTAGGGCACAAATATACACATTTTTCATTATTTTGTTGCTCAGAAATCCTAAATCTTTGACAGAGTAGCTATAGGTAATTAAGCAATTTGCCTCCCTATTCCAAGACTCAGTTTTGCATTTATAAAATGAGTGAATTAAAATAAATGATGTCTAAGTTTCCTTTAATGTTTCTAAATGTTAATTGTGGTAAAAAACACATAACATACAATTTAGCATCTTAATCATTTTTAAATGTATAGTTCAGTAGTGTTAAGTATATTCACATTGTTGTCCAACCAATTTCCATAAATTTTTTATCTTTCAAGATTGAAACTTTGTATTTATTAAACAATAACTCCCCATTTTCCCCCTTTGCCCAGCTCCTGACAACCATCATTCTGCATTCTAAGAATTTGACTTTAGATACCTTATATGGGTGGAATCATACAGCATTTGTCTTCTATGACTGACTTATTTCCTGCATGCTGATAATCAACATTTTGAAAAAAATAAAATGTGACTGGTTGCTTATTTCACTTAGCATAATGTCCTCAAGTTTCACCCTTGTTGTCACAAATAACAGGGTTTTCTTCTTTATTAAGGCTGAATAGTATTCTATTATGTATACATACCACTTTTTTTTTTTTTTGACAAGATGTAGTCTTGCTCTGTGGCCCAGGCTGGGGTGCAGTGGTGGAATCTTGGCTCACTGCAACCTATGCCTCCCAGGTTCAAATGATTATCTTGCCTCAGACTCCCGAGTAGCTGAAATTATAGGCGTGTGCCACCAAGCCCGGTTAATTTTTGTATTTTTAGTGGAGACGGGATTTCACCATGTTGGCCAGGCTGGTCTCGAACTCCTGACCTCAAGTGATTTGCCCACCTCGGCCTCCCAAAGTGCTGGGATTACAGGTGTGAGCCACCGTGCCTGGCCACCCACATTTTCTTTTTTTAATAAGTTTTTAAGAGATAAGATCTCACTCTGTCACCTAGACTGGAGTGCTGTAGCATAATCATAGGTCACTGCAACCTTGAACTCCTGGGCTCAAAGTATCCTCCTGCTTCAGCCTCGCAAGTAGCTGGGACTACAGGAGCACACCACCACACCTGGCTTTTTTTTTTTTTTTTTCACAGACCGAGTCTCTCTATGTTGCCCAGGCTGGTCTCAAACTCCTGGACTCAAGCAGTCCTCCTGCCTCAGCCTCCCGAAGCACTGGGATTATAGAGGTGAACCACTGTGCCCAGCCTCCACCACATTTTCTTTATCCATTCATCCATTGATGGATATTTACTTTGCTTCCACCTCTTGGCTATTGTGAACAGCTTCTATAACCACGGGTGTGCAAATATTTCCTTTGAGGCCCTGCTTTTAATACTTGTAGATATATGGTCTGAAGTGGGATTGCCAGATTATATGGTAATTCCATTTTCAATTTTTTGAGGAAACTTCATATTATTTTCCATAGCAACCCATTTTACATTCTCACTAATGGTGTATAAGGGATCCAATTTCCCCATATCTTCACCAATATTCATTATTTTCTTTTTTTTTTTAACAGTAATCATCCTAACAGATATGAGGACGTATCTTATTATCATTTTGATTTCCATTTCTCTAATGATTAGTGATGCTGAGCACCTTTTCATGTGCCTGTTGGCCATATGTCCATCATCTTTTGAGAAATGCCTATTTAAGTCATTTGCCCATTTTATAACCACATTGTTTTTATTGTTGAGTTGTAATTCTTTATATATTCTGGATATTAACCACTTATTGAATATATGACTTGCAAATATTTTCTCCCATTCTATAGGTTGCCTTTTTACTCTGATGATTGTGACCTAAAATGTACAAAAGTTTTAGTTTAATTTAGTCTACTTTTGCTTTTGTTGGCTGTACTGTTGTGCCATATCCAATAAACCATCACCAAATGCAATGTCATGAAGTTTTCCTCTGTTTTCTTCTAGCAGTTTTATAGTTCTAGGTGTTACATTTAGATCTTCAATCTATTTTCAGTTAATTTTTGTATATGATGTAAAGTAGTGGTCCAACTTTATAACTTTATTCTTTTGCATGCAGATATTATTTTCCCAAAACCATTTTTTGTAGAGACTGTACTTTCTCCATTAAGTGATCTAGGACCCTTGTCAAAAATCATTTGACCATATTCACTAGGGCTTATTTCTGGGATATCTAGTTTATTCCATTGTTCTACGTGTTTGCCTTTTTCTCAGAACCACACTATTTTGATTACTACAGCTTTGGAATATGTTTTGGCATCAGGAAATATGAGATGTCCAACTTTGTTCTTTTTGAAGATTGTTTTAGCTATTCAGGGTCCCTGGAAATTCCATATGAATTTAACGATGGATTTTACTAACTCAAAAAAAAAAAGGCTATTGGAATTTTGATAGGGATTGCATTGAATCTGTACATTGCTTGGGTAGTAATAACATCTTAATAATATTGTCTTCCAATCCATGAACACAGGTGTCTTTCCATTTATGGGTATCTTCTTTAATTTCTTCTGGCAATGTTTGTAGTTTTAGTGTACATGTCTTTCACCCCCTTGGTTAAATTTATTCCTAAGTATTTTATGCTTTTTGATGCTATTATAAATTAAATTGTTTTCTTTTCACATTGATTATTACTAGTGTATAGAAATGCCACTGATTTGGGGGTGTTGATTTTGTATTCTGCAACTTTGCTAAATTCATCTAACAGGTTTTTTTGTGGAGTCTTCAACATATATGACTATGTCATATATGAACAGCGACTATTTTACTTCCTTCTGTCCAATTTGGATGCCTTTTTTTTCTTTTTCTGGCCTAACTACTCTGGTTAGATCTTCCAGTACCATAATGAATCCCTCTAAAACTTATCAGTTTCTAAGTAAACATTTGTATATTTTATAAGTTGTTATACTGATAGAGTTGACAGCCTCTTTCTCCTCTATCCTTTTTCTAATCATTCACTGATGGCTGTCAACTCTCTTCTCCTTTTTGTTCCTCCTCTAGTATTGCTCCCCCAACAACTCAACTTAGACTCCTCTTTCAAAGAAAGTCTGAATCAAAATTCAGACTCTTCTTTCTCTTGATTTAAAACACAGTTTTGAGGCTGGGTGTGGCTCACGCCTGTAATCCCAGAGCTTTGGGAGGCTGAGGTGGCAGGATCACTTGAGGCCAGGAGTTCAAGACCAGCCTGGTCAACATAGCAAGACCCCTATCTCTGCAAAAAAATTTGTTTTTCTTTTTTTTTTTTTGTCCAAGACAGAGTCTTGCTCTGTCGCCCAGGCTGGAGTGCAGTGGTGCGATCTCCGCTCACTGCAACCTCCACCTCCTGGGTTCAAGCAATTCTCCTGCCTCAGCCTCCCAAGTAGCTGGGATTATAGGCGCTGCCACTATGCCCAGCTAATTTTTGTATTTTTAGTAGAGACAGAGTTTCACCGTGTTGGCCAGGCTGGTCTCGAACTGCTGACCTTGTGATCTGCCCACCTCAGCCTCCCAAAGTACCGGTATTACAGGCAAAAAAAAAAATTTATATTAGCCAGTTGTGGCTGTGTGAGCCTGTAGTCCTAGCTTCTCAGGAGACTGAGGTGGGAGTATCATTTGACCCCAGGAGATTAAGGCTACAGTGAGTTATGTTGGCACCACTGTACTAACTCCAGCATGGGTGACAGACACCGTGTCTCTCAAACCAAACAAACAAACAAATAAATAAATGAATGAATAAATAAATAAAACATGGTTTTGGCTCTTTGTATGCCACTGCTATGTGTGATTATAATTGATCTTTGTTATCCAGAAGCACCTCACATAAAGAATATGTACTGGGCCAGGCCCAGTGGCTCACTCCTGTAATCCCAGCATTTTGGGAGCCCAAGGCAGGAAGATCACTTGAGGCCAGGAATTTGAGACCTGTCTGAGCAACATAGTGAGACTCCTGTCTCTATAAAAAAAATAAGAGAACAATAGTGCCAGTCATGGTGGTATGCTCCTATAGTCCCAGCTACTCAGGAGATTGAGGTGGGAGGATCTCTTGAGCCCAGGAGCTCAAGATCAGCTTGGGCAACACAGGGAGACCCCATCTCACAAAAAAAATAAAATAAAATAAAAATTAGCCAGGAGTGGTGGTGTGTGCCTGCAGTTCCAGCTATTTGGGAGGCTGAGGTGGGGGGATCACTTGAGCCTAGGAGGACAAGGCTGCAGTGAGCTATAATGACACCACTCTAGCCTAGGTGCCAGAACAAGATCCTATCTCTAGAAAAAACAAAAACAACAGTTTATTCTTCTACTTCTAATAATCCCTACTCCTAATAGTACCAATAAAATACTCAAAATAGACTCTTCCTGTTACCAATGCATATATCTAAGTTCACAGACCACAGAAAACTCTCAAAAAAAAAAAAAAATCCCCTCACCACATGTTAGTTGCTAAATCAGATCATCTTCCACGAAAAGAAAACTTATCTTGTCATCAGCCCGCAATATAAAAAAACGGAGGGAGAGGATTATTATGTGGTATGTGCTTGGCTGCCTCACAGAGTTGACCAGCTTGTGCTTTATGTCTTTGGGCCCATAAACACAAGCAAACAGATATTCATACTTTTCTCGAAGGCAATCAGCCAATTCCTGCACAAATATTCTTTTACCTCCAGGGAGATGACTGTAAGTATGAATGGTGCTTAAGCTATTAAATGTTAATATGCTTAGCTCATTAAATTTTCTTAGGAATAATCTGCAGTAAGGGAGGGTCTATTAACATTCATATGCCTATCTGTATGTCTGCCAGGGGCATATGTGGTACCCAAAGAAACATGGCATAAGTCTTAACCAAAGCACAGCCTGAGTGTGAATGCTACTAAGTGGGACACCTGCTGCCAAGGGGAGCCAGCTAGTCCCAGATGTGAGTAACATGGGGGAGCACTAGAGTGCTGAATATGAGAGTCATGGTGGATCGTGTCCCTTGAAAGAAACTGTCTGCATCATTTGAAAAAGAAAGGTGGAAAAGGAGGCATGGGCTACAACTTGGATTACCCTCATAGGATATGCTTATTTTTCAAAATACCTGTATATCGTTAAAATTTTTAATTATTAAATATTGGATACTTACAATGGAATGTCTGTTATGTATATGCAAATTATAAAGTATAACCATAATACCTGTAAACCCAATGTCCATCAAGGAGATGATGGAGGTCTGCTTTTGGCCTCTGTATTCTGGCCAAGTCTGTTCTTTGGTTTTGATTTTGGCCTAGGTCTTTGGAACGCTGAACAGCCAATGCCCACATTAACATCATTTCAGTTTCCCTGAACTTGTGCATGATCAGAGAACAGCATTTGGAATTATTGTATCAAAATATCAAAATATTCAGTTTCAAATGTAAGCATTCTAGATTATAACTGGACCGAAAATTACCTTGGTGTTCTCTAGATGTCAAAATTCTCAATCACTTAGAGCATAAATACACATCTATTATTGCAGGAATAAAATGCTGCACTAATAAATAATGGTTGAGGAAGCTGTTAAATTTATATATAAGCCGGGCGTGGTGGCTCAAGTCTGTAATCCCAGCACTTTGGGAGGCTGAAGTGGGCAGATCACGAGGTCGAGATCAAGACCATCCTGGCCAACATGGTGAAACTCCATCTCTACTAAAAATACAAAAATTAGCCGGGCGTGGTGGCACGCACCTGTGGTCCCAGCTACTCGGGAGGCTGAGGCGGAAGAATCGCTTGAACCCAGGAGGCGGAGGTTGCAGTGAGCCGGGATTGTGCTACTGCACTCCAGCCTGGCGACAGAGCAAGACTCTGTCTCAAAAAAAAAGAAAAAAAACAATTTATATACAAGTACAATGACTATGCACATCAAGTAGTTAAATAAACACAGAATCCTAGCTACTTGAGGCTGAGACAGGAGAACCACTTGAGGCCAGGAGTTCAAATCTAACCTGGGCAACACAGCAAGATGCTGTCTCTTAAAAATGAACAACAGACAAATAGATTCAGAGTTAGTATAAATATTTTAAAAAGAGTGTGTTTACTAGATAACTATATGAAGAAAATTATATACTTTTCAAGCTAATAAATGTTTATAAAAATTACATAATAATTCCAGGGGAAAGAGTAGAGATTAGATTGGATAGTAATTCAAATATTTTTTATTGTTTGATGTACTTGTGCTTCCAACATGAAACAACATAATCTTTAAGGAATGAATTTAACTTTCAAGTATCTAATTCCATATAGGCCATAAATAAGCCCTTTTAAGGAAAAGTCCTATTTGAGGCCTTAGTATTTTGTGAGGATGAATTTAAAAAATCAGCATTGTCACCTCTAAGTTTCATAAGGAGGAAAAAATCCAAAATCATTTATAACTACATCCATGACAAATCATCTTCAGCCCTCTACATAATAAAGAATGTACAGAGTATAACAAAGATGAAAATACTAAAGAAAATTGAAGCACCCTAAAAATAGCTTGTTACTGTACTGACCTCAATTGACAGTGAGCGTCTATTTAGTTTCATAAGTGTGTGGTTCAGTGTTCACAGGAGCAATCTAACAGTTAACAGTGTTAAAAAAGAATCATTGTTTCTGTACTGAAGGTAAAATTAAAACAATTTGGATATTAAACTGCTTAATAATGGAAGAGAAGTATAGCAATAATACATTTTTTAAATGAACTTTCAGACTTATTCTATCTCAGATGTTCATTCTACGATGATGGAATTTGGTTTGGGTTGAACACTACACCAGACATTTTAGTATTTTGTAATTGTCATTTCTTTATTGCTATTTATCATTTTACCACATATATTTCTTAGTTTTGCTCATAAGCGAACTTTCCATTAATTTTTAAATAAATACATATAATACATACATTTTTAAATAATTTTGCCAAAAGCACATTCCTTTACACACACACACACATACATGTGTATGTGTATATATATATATATATATATAAATATATATATATATATGTATTACACTTTAGGCTCTGGGGTTCATGTGCAGAACATGCATGATTGTTGCTTAGGTATATATATGGCAATGTGATTTGCTGCCTCCATCCGCCCATCACCTATATATGGCATTTCACCCCATGTTATCCCTCCCCAACTCTCTACCCTCTGCTGCCCCTCCCCTAGTCCCCCCTCAACAGACCCCAGTGTGTGATGCTCCCCTGCCTGTGTCCATGTGTTGCATTGTTCAACACCTGCCCATGAGTGAGAACATGCGGTGTTTGATATTCTGCTCTTGTGTTAGTTTGCTGAGAATGATGGTTTTCAGATTCATCCATGTCCCTACAAAGGGCATGAACTCATCGTTTTTTATGGCTGCATAGTATTCCATGGTGTATATGTGCCACATTTTCCTTGTCCAGTCTCTCATCAATGGGCATTTGGGTTGGGTCCAGGTCTTTGCTATTGTAAACAGTGCCGCAATGAACCTACATGTGAATCTGTCTTTATAATAGAATGATTTATAATCCTTTGGGTATATACCCAATAATAGGATTGCTGGGTCAAATGGAATTTCTATTCTAGGTCCTTCAGGAAGTGCCACACTGTCTTCCACAATGGCTGAACTAATTTACACTCCTACCAACAGTGTAAAAGTGTTGTTCCTATTTCTCCACATCCTCTGTCTCCAGATTTTTTAATGATCACCATTCTAACCAGTGTAAGATGGTATCTCAATGTGGTTTTGATTTGCATTTCTCTAATGACCAGTGATGATGAGCATTTTTTCATATGTTTGTTGGACTCATATATGTCTTCTTTTGGAAAGTGTCTGTTTAATCCTCCTCCCACTTTTGAATGGGTTTGTTTGCTTTTTTCTTGTAAATCTTTTTTAGTTATTTGTAGATTCTGGATATTAGTCCTTTGTCAGATGGGTAGATTGCAAAAAATTTTCCCATTCTCTTGGTTGCCAGTTCACTCTAATGATTGTTTCTTTTGCTGTGCAGAAGCTCTGGATTTAATTAGATCCCATTTATCTATTTTGGCTTTTGTTGCCAATGCTTTTGGTGTTTTAGTCAGGAAGTCCTTGCCTATGCCTATGTCCTGAATGGTTTTGCCTAGGCTTTATTCTAGGATTTTTATGGTGTTAGGTCTTATATTTAAGTCTTTAATCCATCTGGAGTTAATTTTAGTGTAAGGTATCAGGAAGGAGTCCAGTTTCTGCATTCTGAACATGGCCAGCCAGTTTTCCCAACACCATTTATTAAACAGGGAATCTTTTCCTCATTGCTTGTTTTGTCAGGTTTGTAAAAGATCAGATGATTGTAGATGTGTGGCGTTGCCTCTGAGGCCTCTGTTCTGTTCCATTGGTCTATATCTCTGTTTTGGTACCAGTACCATGCTGTTTTGATTACTGTAGCCTTGTACTATAGTTTGAAGTCAAGTAGCATGATGCTTCCAGCTTTGTTCTTTTTGCTTAGGATTGTCTTGGCTATGCATGCTCTCTTTTGGTTCCATATGAAGTTTAAGGTGGTTTTTTCCAGTTCTTTGAAGAGGGTCATAGGTAGTTTGATAGGGATAGCATTAAATCTATAAATTACTTTGGGCAGTATGGCCATTTTCACAATATTCATTCTTTCTAACCATGAGCATGGAATGTTTTTCCATCTCTTTGTGTCCTCTTACTTCCTGTACAGTGGTTTGTAGTTCTTGAAGAGGTCCTCTACATCTTTTGTTAGTTGTATTCCTAGGTACTTTATTCTCTTTGTAGCCATTGTAAATGGAAGTTCATTATTGATTTGGCTCTCTTTAAGTCTGTTATTGGTATATAGGAATGCTTGTGATTTCTGTACACTGATTTTGTATCCTGAGACTTTGCTGAAGTTGCTTATCAGTTTCAGGAGATTTTGGGCTGAGACAATGGGGTCTTCAAAATATACAATCAGGTCATCTGCAAATAGAGACAATTTGACTTCCTTCTTTCCTAATTGAAGAACCCTTTATTTCTTTTTCTTGCCTGATTGCTCTGGCTAGAACTTCCAATACTATATTGAATAGGAGTGCTGAGGGAGGGCATCCTTGTCTAGTGCCAGATTTCAAAGGGAATGCTTCCAGTTTTTGCCCATTCAATATGACATTGGCTGTGGGTTTGTCATAAATAGCTTTTATTATTTTGAGATACGTTCTGTCAATACCTAATTTATTGAGAGTTTTTAGCATAAAAGGATGCTGAATTTTGTTGAAGGCCTTCTCTGCATCTGTTGAGATAATCATGTGGTTTTTGTCCTTGGTTCTGTTTATGCAGTGGATTACATTTACAGACTTGCATATGTTGAAAGAGCCTTGCATCCCCGGGATGAAGCCTACTTGATCGTGATGGATAAGCTTTTTGATGTGCTATTGCAATTGGTTTGCCAGTATTTTATTGAAGATTTTTGCATCTCTGTTCATCCTGGATATTGGCCTGAAGTTTTCTTTTTTAGTTGAGTCTCTGCCAGGTTTTGGTATCAGGATGATGTTGGTCTCATAAAATGAGTTCAGGAGGATTCCCTCTTTTTGGATTGTTTGGAATAGTTTCAGAAGGAGTGGTACCAGCTCCTCTTTGTATGTCTGGTAGAATTCAGCTGTGAACCCACCTGGACCTGGGCTTTTTTTGGTTGGTAGGCTATTAATTGCTGCCTCAACTTCAGCCCTTGTTATTGGTTTATTCAGGGTTTTGACTTCTTCCTGGTTTAGGCTTGGTAGAGTGCAAGTGTCCAGGAATTTATCCATTTCTTCCAGGTTTACTGGTTTATGTGCATAGAGTTGTTTGTGTTAATCTTGGATGGTAGTTTGTATTTCTGTGGAATCGTTGGTGATATCCCCTTTATCGTTTTTTATGCATCTATTTGATTCTTCTCTCTTTTCTTTTTTATTAATCTGGCTAGTGGTCTATTTTGTTGATCTTTTCAAAAAAACCGCTCCTGGATTAATTAATTTTTGAAGGGTTCTTTGTGCCTCTATCTCCTTCAGTTCTGCTCTAATCTTAGTTATTTCTTGTCTTCTGCTAGCCTTTGAGTTTTTTTGATCTTGCTCCTCCAGCTCTTTCAATTTTGATGATAGGGTGTCGATTTTAGATCTTTCCTTGCTTCTCATGTGGGCATTTATTGCTATGAATTTCCCTCTAGACACTGCTTTAAATGTGTCCCAGAGATTCTGGTACGTTGTGTCTTCGTTCTCATTGATTTCAAAGAGCATCTTTATTTCTGCCTCCATTTCATTATTTATCCAGTCAACATTCAAGAGCCAGTTGTTCAGTTTCCATGAAGCTGTGCGGTTCTGAGTTAGTTTCTTAATCCTGAGTTCTAGTTTTTTTGCACTGTGGTCTGAGAGACTGTTTGTTATGATTTCCATTCTTTTGCATTTGCTGAGGAGTGATTTATTTCCAATTATGTGGTCAATTTTAGTGTAGGTGTGATGTGGTGCTGAGGAGAATATATATTCTGTGGATTTCGGGTGGAGAGTTCTGTAGACATCAATAGGTTTGCTTTGTCAAGATCTGAGTTTGAGTCCTGGATATCCTTGTTAATATAATTTTTTTGATACAAGGACTTGCTCTGTTGCTGAGGCTGGAATGCAGAGGTGCAACCATGGTTTACTGCTGCCTTGATCTCCCAGCCTCAAGTGATCCTCCCACCTCAGCCTCCTGAGTAGCTGGGATTATAGGTGTGTGCCACCACGCCTGGCTAACTTTTTTTTTATATAGAGACAAAATCTCCCAGACTGAACTTTCTATAGATAATATTGTACTATATGAAACATTCTGGATGTTAACACTGGAGATGAAATTGCTTTTTCCCTCAATGTTATGTTTATACGATTTGTTTTCTTTCCTATGTCATGTTTCATCTTATGTTTATGCATAAATTTATCTATTTTCTGTCAGTGGATGTCAGTCTTGAACATCAAGGTTGTTTATTTCTTTTTTTACTATTATTACCAAAGCTGCTCTAAATATTGTACATGCCTCTTTATTTACATATACAAGAACTTCTCAGGAGTATTCCTTGGAGTTGAGCCATTGCATTGTAGAGGATGTGCATCTTCACTAGATCAAACCAAAGTGTTTTTGAAAGTGGTAACAATAATTTATACTCTAACCACAGTATCCATACCTATTCTTTCTATTTAACTTCACAGCAATCTTGTGACAATGCTAAGGTTTACAAGGAGAAAGAACATGGGATTGTGAAATGAGAATTATTATAGGTGCCAGAAGACCTGCTTTTGGTTCTGCTGCTAACTCGCTGTGGAACTTTAGATAAGCTACTTCATTTTTCTGGGCCTCAACTTATTCACTTCTCAAATGAAATGTTTGGATAAGGAAACCTTTGTGAACTTTCTTTCAGCTCTAAAATTCTCTTTAGTTTACAGTTGAGAACACTAAAACACAGAATGATTTGCTCTGCCCAAAGTATAGCATATCGGCAGAGCTCAAGTTCCTCATATGTGAAGAGAAGGTAGACTATATGATCCTGGATAGCACTTCCTATTTTACAGTGCTTGTAAGATAGTCCATAATTTCAGAGCCAAGGTTAATCACCATGCATCGCATTAACTGATCTATTACTATAAACATTAATTAAGTACATTCTATGTGCAAGTCAAACATTATAGATATTAAGGAGATAACGGGACGAGTCCCTTGCCTTTCAGGAGCTAACAATATTAACAGAGGAGATAGGTAGGTAAACCAAGACCTATCACACTATAGTGAGATAAGTGCTATGATGGAAATGTACACACACCATGGTGGAAAGGAATACTTGTCAAAGGAAATAATGCTTGAATGGCATCTTGAAGGGTGAGTTATCTAGATGATGGAACAAAGTCTCCAGAACTTATCATACTCTGGGTTACTGACTGTCACTACCTCTGTAATATAAGCTCTATGAGGTCTCAAATTGGACTTTGCCTGCCTTGTTTTTTGCATTTTTCCAAGCATCTAGTGCAGTGCATTGCGCAGAGTAGTCTCTTAATAAATAGTTATGAAATGAATCAAGAATAATAGTACCTTATCATCCTAAAACATTTGATAGTTTACAAAAATGCTACTCTATACATTATTGTTATTGATCTTATTGGGTCCTTTCGGTACAATAAAAACATATGGGATTGAAAAATGGTCCCTCAAATGGTAAGCATGAAAAGAGATTTTTAAAACACCTGATAAAGTTGTTGATGTTATTTTAACTATGCAAAATCTGTTTTTAGCAGATGATGTTTCTTATATATGAGGAAGAATTAAATCTGAAATGAGGGGAAAAACTGCCAGAACAACTATCACCTATTAAATGCATGAGGTACTCTCTCTCACATTACTGCCCTGCCTCTTTTGCCTGTATGTGCTCAAGAAATCAGAAAACAGACATAGGACTAATTGCTATGAAAAATCAATTCCTGTCATTTTCTATTTTTATGACAATGAATGTCGGATTGTTATATCTGAATACAAGAATGGGTATTATTCAAGTAGAAGAAATCAGACATGAAACAAAGAGCAGCTCTGTATGAAGAGTGGGGTTGAACATTTCTGAACTACTTCAGAACCACTGCCTAAGATACCTCTTCAGTGTCTCATTCCTATTAATACCTTATTTTCCTACAAAGCTGAACTGCTGCTTCAGAGCTATATTTTGAGACAATTATTCCTGATCTCGGCTAAGACCCAATCGGGGTCTCTGAGAGTCTACAAAGGGGTTGGCAAGGAGTGGAAGCAGTGAGACTTTGCTGCTTCTCCAAACTAAATAGAGTAGTTTGGTTACTTTAATTGTTAGCACCTGTGTTCCCTCAGCTGCTAAGACCTTTATCACAATGAAGCTCCAGCTCACTCAAGGGTTAATTTCTAAAATCAGCATACGTGGTAAAAATAGCAGAGTCAAGATTACTATTAACAACCACTTAAATATCCCATAAAATAGCATATAGGGGCCAGGCGCTGTGGCTCACACCTGTAATCTCAGCACTTTGGAAGGCCAAGGTGGGGGGATCATGAGGTCAGGAGTTCAAGACCAGTCTGGCCAGCATGGTAAAACCCTATCTCTACTAAAAATAAAAAAACTTAGTCAGGCATGGTGGTGCGTGACTGTAGTCCCAGCTGCTTGGGAGGCTGAGACAGGAAAATTGCTGGAACCCAGCAGGTGGAAGTTGCAGTGAGCCAAGATCATGCCACTGCACTCCAGTCATTTCAAGAATCCATAAAAAAAAAAAAAAAAAAAAAAAAGCATATAGGTGGCTAGTTAGTACTACCTCATATGCAAATGTATTCTGTGCATAGGAATATTCTGTATATAATAGGTTATATAGGGAAAATATAACTTTCCATATTTTAACTACATAAAAAGAAGAGTGTGTAGAACAGAAATCACAGAAGTGCACCTATTCTGTTACTCTTGTTTATTGGCGTAATTATTTAATGCTTATCACTGCCACTAGTCTTCAATCTCCATAAAGCCAGGAAACATACCTGATTTTGATGGTTTCTGTATCCTAAATGCCTACCTCAGTTGTGCTCAATAAATAGATGTCAACTGACTGACGAAATGGGAGGATACAGTCAGGACAAAAGATTCATTTCAGAACCAGGCTGTTCTGCCACTATGGTGACCTCAATGATGACAATGTGTCCTAAGAGCGGTTGGGCCCTAAAGATCACCCTGCTGATTAGCAACTCTCAAGCTAGCTGCTGTATCACTCTGCTTCCTTCCTGCCAGCCTGAGAGGTGGACCAGAAGGAGATCTGTGTTGGGTGGCATATGTACACTAAAGGCCAAATGATAATCAGTTAACTACAATTATTTCTAACTTGGGTCAATAAAAGTGTGGGCTTTTATTATTTTATAAATTCAGCCTGCAATTTTACTTTGTGAATTTCTGGTTATTGTTTTTAATCACTCCTATATGTGAATTTTATCATTTCAGAAAGGTACTTTTTCAGTTTCCAGCTTAGAGAAGGCCAAGGTACAACTTTCTTCAGTCATCCTGAATCTGGTTTCATCCAACACCAGCCACTTCATCATGCCACCTAAGTTCAACCCCAATGAGATCAAAGTCACATACATAAGGTGCACCGGTAATGAAGCTGGTGACACATCTGCCCTGGCTCCCAAGATCAGCCCCCTGTATCTATCTCCAGAAAAGGTTGGATATGACATCACCAAGAAAATTGGTGACTGGAAGGGTCTGAGAATTACAGTGGAACAATCCATCAGAATAGACAGGTCCAGATTGAGGCAGTACCTTCTGTCTCTGCCCTGGTCATCAAAGCTCTCAAGGGACCAGCAAAAGACAGAAAGGAACAGAAAAGCATTAAACGCAATGGAAATATCACTTTTGATGAGATTATCAATCTTGCCAGACAGATGTGAAACGGATCTTTAGCCAGAGAACTCTCTGGTACCATTAAAGAGATCCTGGGGACTACCCAATCTGTGGGATGAAATGTTGATGGCTGCCACCATCATCATGATGTCATAGAGGACATAAACCATAGTACAGTGGAATGCCCATCTTGTTAATAAATACAAAGGAAAATATTTAAATAATTAATCATTTGACAACCAAAAAAAAAAAAAAGCGGGGGGAGGGCAGATGGTACTCTTGCTCAAGCCTTAATAAGATCTAGAAAAATGATGGAATAATCTGCTCCCATCTGTCAATTAGGTTTCATTGTACTGACAACCTCAGCTAGCATCATAGACCATGAAGAAACAAGATGAAATCAGACAGAAGGGAAAGCCTGGGACTTTTTTTTTTCTAGGCATGTAATAAATACATACAAATAAAATGCCTCGATGGACCAAAAACAAGGGAAATGGGTCTATGAATGAACTTTATTTTTTTATATTTTCCTGTGTTTTTAATAGTGTTCTATAATGATTATATGTTTTTTAAATGAGAAGAATGCCGGGTATGGTGGCTCATTCCTCTAATCCCGGTACTTTGAAAGGGTGAGGCAGGAGGATCAATCAAACAAAGGAGTTCAAGACCAGCAGGTGAACATAGCAAAACCCTGTTTCTACAAAAAATAAAAATAAAAATTAACTGGTCATGGTGACATATTCTGTAGTCTCAGCTACTTGGGAGGCTGAGGTGGAAGAATGGCTTGAGCCCAGGAGTTTGAGGCTGCAGTGAGCTATGATGGTGCCACTGCACTCCAGGCTTGGTGACAGTGAGACCGTCTCTAAAAATGAAAAAGAAAAGAAAAGAAAAAGATTGCTTGAAAAAGAAAAGTTAAGAGACATTGAAAATCTAATTGTGATTATACCATTTTAACTGTGTCAAGATGTTACTTGATTATTTCTAACTTGGATCACTAAAAGTCAGTCTCTCCCAATTAGTACTCTTTTTGAGACAAAGTTGCAAATTACACTCTCATCACACAACTTTCTCTTGAATTAAGTTTGTCTTGCATTTCAATTACCACCTTGAAATAAGTACCATTTGTAGGAGGTTATAAATGAGAGGCTTAGTAAGAGTCAGTGAAGAAAGATGGAGACCATGGCTGGGCACAGTGGCTCACGCCTGTAATCCCAACACTTAGGGAAGCCAAGGCAGGCGGATCACCTGAGGTCAGGAGTTCAAGACCAGCCTGTCCAACATGGAGAAACCTCATCTCTACTAAAAATACAAAATTAGCCAGGCATGGTAGCGCATGCCTGTAATCCCAGTTACTTGGGAGGCTGAGGCAGGAGAATCACTTGAACCCAGGAGGCGGAGGTTGCGGTAAGCCAAGATCGTGCCATTGCACTCCAGACTGGGCAACAAGAGCAAAATTCCTTCTAAAAAAAAAAAAAGCGGAAAATAAGAAGAAAGAGGGAAACCAGCCACACTGCTTGTTTCCACACATTTCAAGTGTGACTACCACCTTCTCACCAACCACCCCTTAACTTTTAGCCATATTAACATTCTTTTTTTAAAAAAAAAAACAGGGTTTTGCTCTGTCGTCCAGGATGGAGTACAGTGGCGCAACCTCAGCTCACTGCAATCTCCACCTCCCAGGTTCAAATGATCCTCCTACCTCAGCCTCCCAAGTAGCTGGGACTATAGGCGCACACCACCACACCCAGTTAATTTTTGTATTTTTAGTAGAGATAGGGTTTCACCATGTTGTCCAGGCTGGTCTTGAACTCCTGACCTCAAGGGATCCGCCCACCTTGGCCTCCTTAGGGCTGGGATTATAGGCATGAGCCACTGTGGCCACCTGACATAGTTACATAGATAATTTTCTTGCAAATTTAGCTACCATTTGTATAATCCACACTCTTCAACTGCATTCTATAAATGCAAATATGTATGAGGAGAAATAAGGAAGTAACTGAATCAAAAAGTTATAAAGACTGTCATTACACAACCATCTAAAAAGTCATGGAACAGTTGTAGCTTCCTTGTCTTACCTCAGGTCAAGCACTGCCTGATACATTTACATCCTATTACAGATAAGGTTAATTTCCTTTATATGCCTCAAACCCCATTGAATTAGAGACCTACTGTATTGCATTTCAAAATTAAACGAATGGAATTAGATGGAATGCAATATCACGAGACGCACACTGGGCTGACCTGAGTTCTGAGGTCTGCTGCCAAGCATGACTTTGGGTTAAATGTTAAATTAGAAAGTTGAAATAAAATAACTCCATAGGCCATTTGAGTTCTAAAATTTCATTATTTTTCAGATTCCAAATTGCAAGCATATCACAATACGTTAAGTGACAACTCTTCGCTAGCGAATAATTTTTTTCTCTAGCAGCGCTAGGATTTTTGCATGATGTCTATAATTCACATCATTCTGGGATCTATATAAATATTCCTACTAGTGAAACATAAATCTCTTATAGTCTGTGGCAGATTGAGAATGTAGCTGTATTATCTTCTTCTGTGATCCATTTAGGCCTACTTAATTCTACCAGGTAAAGCTGAGTCAATGCTCTGACAATGATCTTCCAAGGTCCACCTAGGTCCTGCCTCTAAAATTAAGCTGGAAAACACTACCCAGTGCAATTCCAACTCACTATCTCGCACAGACTGAGAGCATGTGTGTTACTTCATTTAAGATGAAACAAAACTTTGTAAATTGGCATGATGCAATTTTACATGAAGAGTATTGGCCATGGTCTGACATGGTGGTTCATATCTATAATCCCATACTTTGGCAGGCCAAGGCAGGAGAACTGCTGGAGCCCAGGAGTTCAAGGTTATGGTGATCTGTGATCCTGCCACTGCACTCCAGCCTGGGCAACAGAGCGAGACTTTGTCTCTAAAAGAATGTTTTTTAAAAACTATAATCTCACTATACTTCTATTCATAGTTTTCATAAGCAATTTTTGGGCCTTACTCTAAGTGGATCACTCCTAAATTTTCATCTCCATCTCCAGTTCAGAATAATCTCCTGAGTTCTAGACTCATATTTCCAACTGCTGAATGGTATCTCTCCTACTTTTCTGTCTACAAACAACTGAGACTCAATAAACATTATCCCCTGCCTCTGTTCCTTAAATCTACTCCTCTTTCTGTGTCTGTGATCTCTGAGGACAGCAATGCTTTCATCTTGGGGACCTGGGTTTTAAACTTCAGCACATCACCTTTGACTACCCTTTCTCATAAATAATTAGTTGTCATGTTCTGCCAAGTCAGGTCAATCTGCCTCTCAGCATGTCTGTCATCCATCCTCCCCACATGTCCACTGTCCTATTCTCTAATTAGGCACTATTCTCCCTGATTCTAGTCTCCAGTTTCTCCCCAGCAATCCATCTCTCACACTGCTGCCAAATAAACTTTCCAGAGGTACCTATATAAGATTTATATTCCCCAACCCCAAAACTTCCAGAGGCCCCCAATTCCTATAGAATATGGTTTTCAGATACTTTTATTTTTCAAAAGCAAATGAATGCTATCTTAGACAAAAACCTGTGACAGAACTCCAGTGTATAAAACACACAAAAGTGATACCTTATTGAAACCCCCATTGCAAGTTTGTGGCTGAGACAGTGAAAAAGATCTGACCTAACCACTCCATCTTCCTTCTGGCCTCTAAGCTGTCCTTGTTCACTGTTGGGTGTAGGCTGAAATAACCTTGGGAGGAACTTAGTTTATAATATGTAGTTTAAAACAAAGATGATAATAGCCCTTTCCCAAAACAAACCTTCATGCCTGTAGACTAGATTGCCTTTGTTGTACTAACAAATTAGCCACAGAATTACAAGTTACGGTTTAAGGGTCATGCAGCTGGAGGCTACAAGATTCTGACCCTCCCTAAACTTCTCCTAAAATCGGTGCTTGAGATATTTTGCAGACCCTGCACTTGATGGATCACCTGATAACTCCCAGATCAATAAACCGGCTCATCTGATCTTGTGTCCCCCACCCAGCAACTGACTCAGCACAAAAGGACAGCTTCAACTTCCCATGATTCCATCTCCAGCCCAACCAATAAGCACTCTTGAGTCACTGGCCTTCCCTCACGCACCAAATTATCTTCTGATCCCCAAATGCTCAGGGAGACTGAATTGAGTAATAATAAAACTTCAGTCTCCCACACAGCCAGCTCTGCATGAATTACTCTTTCTCACTTACAATTCCCCTGTCTTGAGAAATCGGCTTTGTCTAGGCAGCAGGCAAGGTGAGCCCATTGGGTAGTTAAATTATTAACAGGAATTTATTTTGTAAGTTAAAAATCAGTAAATTTATGTATTTTAAAATCAATCAGTGAGAAAAATGGGGCTGTTTTGATAAACACAAAAATCTGAAATCAAGTGCTAGGGAACTACATTCTTATATTAACATCCAATTTGATTCTGTTTTCGTTTTTGTTTTATAATAGTGCTGGGTCTCAGTGTATTGCCCAGGCTGGAGTGCAATAGCTATTCACAGGCACTGCAGCCTGGAGCTCCTGGGCTTAAGCAATTCTCAGACACCCAAGTGGCTACTACTACAGGTGTGGCCCACCATGCCCTACTTATTTCTGTTTTTTTATTTTGGTGGCACAGTATTGAGAAAATTCTTACTCATAGATAAGTAGCTGCAAATGCTAACAATTTTAGCAGTTCATCTTGTAAGATACTTTATTGGTACAAGAAGCTTTACTATAAAGTCTACACAAAATAGGTCAAGAGGTAGCATAATTTTAATTGTCTCTAATATGTTAATTTTTATGTATTTTACATAGTTTTATTTTTATTACAGTTTTGTGTGTGTGTGTGTGTGTGTGTATTTTCTTTTTTTTGAGACAGGGTCTGGCTCTGTTGCCCAGGCTGGAGTACAGTGGCACAATCTGGGCTCACTGCACTCTCCACCTCCTGGGCTCAAGCAATGCTGCTGTCTCAGCCTCCTAAATAGCTGAGACTACAGATGTGTCTCACCACGCCTGGCTAATTTTTGCATTTTTTGGCAGAGACAGCGTTTTGTCATGTTGGCCAGGCCAGCCTCAAACTCCTAACCTCAAGCAATCTACCCACCTCAACCTCCCAAAGTGCTGGGATTACAGGCATGAGCCACCATGCCCAGCCCTTTCACACACGCTTAAAAAGAAAGAAAAACTTGTTTTGCTTTTTCTAATTATTGCTGTGAGAATGTATATATAAGAAAAGAAAATAATAAAATAGAGAAAAATTCTCCTTAATCCCTAAACCCAAGTATAACTACTATAAATGTTTTAGCGTAATTTCCTTCAGAGTATGATTGATAGTTAGGTTATAAAGAACTATGCCAAGCACTTAAATAGAACTATGCCAAGCACTTAAATAGAACTGTGCCAAGGACTTAGATATTATCTCATTAAATACTCACAAACACCCTATTACGCAATTAATTTTATTATTTTCATTTTACATTAAGGAAACAGAGGATAAAATAGGCTGAGTAACTTGCCCAAGGTCACATAGTAAATTGCAAAGCCTGGCTTCAAACCAATATGTCTGACTCCAGACACTGTGCACTTAACCATGACACTGTATGGCTTTCCTTTTCATGCCCTCTTTCACTTACTTTAACTCTGCCCACTTTAATTTACTATTCCCTGAAGACATCTCCCTCTGCTCATGCCATTTCCTTTGCTAGGATTTCCCTTTTCTCCATTTCTGCCTAGTCAAATCCTGCTTATCATTTAAATGTCACCTAGTCCTGAAAATCTTCTCTAACCCACTTGAAGCTCTCCCTTCTAGAATGCCCAATAATACCCTTTCCTGTACTTTTTCGTCTACTTTACTTCCTCATCCTGTATCAACCTCCTCCCCTTCCCCAGCCTCCCACACTCTAACAAAGACAGCAGGAGTTTACTATATTTGTCGGTGCTGAGTGACTAGTGGCCTTTCTCCAGTTCCCACGCTTTGGACCTGGGGCTGAGCAGTTGCTCTAGGAAGCAGCTACTGGGATAGAGGGAGGTGGCTTGGCCCTCTGATACTAAGTAAAAACTGGAGCTCCTCTGCACACAAGTCAAGAAAACTATTCCTTCTGTGATCTTGGCAAAGCCAATCTGCCACTCCTCCCCCCATCCTCCAACCCCACACCCCTGCTTCCAGGGCTCCCTGTTGCTTTTTTATCTTCTTTTCCCCTCGAGCCTGCCCTTGACATTCCTTTGAAGAGGATTTCCTCTTGATAAGTCATTTACAATGTGGGATAATGCCAGCTTTGTGATGTGTCCTGGGTTCTGCAAGGGCAAACTTGGTGGCTAAACAAATTCTCTTTGCTTTATTTCTAAGTTTTTGTGGCCCCCTAAGGAGGCCATTACAATTGAAAATCAACGTTCTGGATCTGAGATTATGAAATGTAGTTCCACTGGAACTGCGTTTCTGAGCTTCGCAAGTCATCCCTAGGGATCCTTGAAAGAAAGTGCGGACATGTTTATCCAGCTCACTTGTTAAGGGTGAAAGCAACGGATTGTCTGTACATAGGCCAACTGGAATGTAGCAGCCTCAAGTGACTGGGACTAGAAGCCATGAACCTTCTGGGCACATGCTATTTGTAGAAAGACAGTTTGCTGATGTATTTCTGATATGCCACATTCTTATTACAGGGGTATGGGAAAATGTCGATCTCAAGCCTGAACTTTGCCTTGAATAAGATTTATACATCCAACTGCTTACCAGTCATCTCTACCTGGATATAGGGGAGACATCTCAAATTTAACATGTCTAAATGAGTTCCTGATATCCCCTCTGCCCCCACCTACCCCACCCCCTAAACACAAACCCTTCTCTTTCCTCAGTCTTCTTATCTGAGCTAAGGACAACCTCATTCTTCTGATTGCTCAGTTCAAAAACTTCAGTGTCTAATGTGGTAATATATTGGGGAAAGAAACAAACCTTAGTGTCATTCTTGTCTCCTCTTTTCCCTTCTACCTCAAGGTTTTGTACTTGCTCTTCCCTCCACTTGGAAGGCTCTTTCACCAGATCCCCACAAAGCTACCTCCCTCACTCCCTTCAAGTCTTTATTGAAAACTCATCTTCTCATTGTGGCCTTACTTCACCTCTTTCTAAAATGGAAAACAAATACCATGACACTTCCAATCCTCCTCCCTGTTTTACTATTTTCCGCAGGACTAGGAAGAGCTAATAAACCATGTATTTTACTTATTTTGCATGGTAGTAGGCTGACCACTCCACTAAAACGTTAGTTCCATCAGGGCAGGAAATTTGTATTTTTTTATTCACTGCTTTATCAGCAGTGTCAGAACAGTGCCTGGCACATAGTAATCACTCAACAAACATCAAGTGAATAGATGTTGAATGAATGAAAGATGCCAGATCTGAATGAAGAATGGTTTCACCCTAGTTTATAACTTTTCAAACTGTTTTCAGAGATTACAAGGAGAAGGAACCCAAAGGAGTAAGGCTCCGGACCTCCAATCCCCTACCTTTACCAGAAAAGACCCAAATCTTACATATTGGTCTTACATGCCAGCTTTATTTTAAGGAAACATTACTTGGATAGTTTTATTATTATTATTGTTTGAAAACTATTGTTCTAATTCCAAAGAAAATAGATGTCGTAACCTCTCAGGCTAAGAACAATGACCTTGCTTCAAAGGGCTGGATCCAGCAGATACTTTCTTTTTTAAAAAATTCTTTTCCTCAAGAGATAGGTTCTCACTATGTTGCTCAAGCTGGAATTGAACTCCTGGCCTCAAGTGATCCTCCCACCTTAGCATGCTGCACTGCATCCTGCTATACCTCATACTTTCTAGTTCCATGTTCCTCAAATTGGGATCCTATGATGTGGATTGTGTGCCCCAGGAAATGCCATGGAATATAAAAACAGCACATTTTCCTGAGCAGCAGTTTTATCTCAAAATTTGGGAGCAAATAAAAATTTTCCATTCAAACAAAGGATGAAGCAGAATAAAAAGTTCTTATACATGTAGACAGTAAAAGACAAGGTTTAACAGAAATTATGTACTTGCAATAAGCCACTTTAAACTACTCCTTGTCAGAGGGTATACACTTTTCCTTACCATTTAATTACCATTAGAATTATTTGAGAAGCACTATGTCCAGGTAATGTTTTGTACTGTGAGAGGAACAGAGGAGATTACAAATAGAGGTATCAGACTGAGTGCAGTGGCTCACACCTATAATCCAAGCACTTTGGGAGGCCAAGGCAGGAGGATCGCTTGAACCCAGGAGTTCGAGATCAGGGTGGGCAACATAGCAAGGCCTTGTCTCTACAAAAATAAAAATAAAAAATTAACCAGCTGTAGTGGTGTGCTTCTGTGGTCCCAGCTGTTCAGGAGGCTAAGGTGTGAGGATCGCTTGAGCCCAGGAGTTCAAGGCTGCAGTGAACTATGATGGTACCACTACGGGCGACAGAGACCTCATTGCTAACAAAATAAATTAAATAAATAAGATAAAATAAAAAATAAATTAAAAAAAAACTTGAAAGAGAATATATGATAGTTGGAGCATGTAGACAGAAGTACTTCCCCAAAGAAGCCTGGGCCAACGGACAGAACAGCAAAGCCTGAAATTGCAGTGAAGCCTTTATTTCATTCAATACATATTTTCTGAGTACCTACTCCATATCCAATACTAAAATTTAAAAAGTATAACATGAGGTTTTCTTTTTTCTCTTTTTGGTCAACCTACTCACCAAACATGGTTTTTTAAACATGAAAATGTTTTTAACAGTTACCGCAATTATAGTTACCTAACCAACTGAAAACAGTGCTGGTAGTAATTAGGGACAGTGGAGGTGGCAAATATATAAACATCTTAAGTGCCCCTATTTATTGATAAGTCTGATAACTCATTGGCCATAATAAGCCTACATCTAGGAAGCACAATTTTTACTGGCAGCATTTTCCATAGTAGCTATCATTTATACTGGGTTCATAATATTTATTGACTTCTTAGGAAGGAAAGTATCAGAGTCATGGATGAGGGGATGGTTAATCTCCACAACTGATCTATGTAGCTATTCCACATTAGGAAATATTAAAGATGAAGAGCTCTGGATTGAAAAATACGAAGAACAGGAACCCCAGCTCTTGTACTAGCTCTGCCACTAAATCACTGTGTCACTTTCCCCTAAGGTTTCCTCATCAGTAAAATGAGGACTTTGGTGGATGAGATCCTCTCAACTATTCCTTCTAGCTCTGATATCCTATGAGTCTATGAAACCTACATTCATAACCAAGCCACTCAGTGTATGTACGTATCTGAAACAGTCAACAACCACCACCACTGTGTGAGCAAATAAGCAGTCAGCGAAAACCCCGTTAAACAAATGAACTTTGCTCCATATTCTCATTTTCAACAGACAGGAGAAAGAATTCAAAGTCCAAGAAACAGCACCACTTTACCCTCCCCCCACCCCATTCTAACACAAGATTATTCCTTAGTACTTCAAAAGTCAAATCAGAGATTGTCACAAGTCCAAATCCAATCTACCAAACCCTATTTGGCTTGTTGGCAGATGTGGGAAAGCACTGAAGAGAATGTGGTCAATTACTATTAAAGATTTAGATATGATCTGGATTTACAGCTACCATGATCTAAACAAAAAGTTAAGAAGACCAAAGGTCCGCATAGGAAGGTGAGAAAGTTCACATGGGAAAAGAAGTGGATGCCTGCTCAGTACTTGGCTCCTCTTCAGTTTTCTCTGAGAGCAACAGCATTTCTTTCTAGATGCTGTCTGGCCACACACCACCTGACCTCATTTCAGGGGTTTAAAGCATTTAGTTTTCAGGCTGGGTTTTTTTAAATACTACCAAATAATGAAGCGTCATAGCTAGAGGGCCCTCACAGAGGAACTAGGCCACGGCTCCAACTGGTAGCAAGTGGATTGTATTCAGCACATTTTGTGAGATCAGCATAAAGAAATGGTGGATTTTTTTTTTTTGAAGGAGTTTTGCTCTTGTTGCCCAGGCTGGAGTGCAATGACACGATCTCAGATCACCGCAACCTCTGCTTCCCAGGTTCAAGTGATTCTCCTGCCTCAGCTTCCCAAGTAGCTGGGATTAGAGGCATGTGCCACCACACCTGGCTGATTTTTTGTATTTTTAGTCGAGACATGTTGGTCAGGCTGGTCTTGAACTTCTGACCTCAGGTATCTGCCTGCCTCAGCCTCCCAAAGTGCTTGGATTACAGCCATGAGCCACCGCGCCCAGCCAGAAATGGTGGATTTTTAAAATATATTTGAGAAGAGCACAAGCTCTTCTGTTCCTCCAGGTACTCACCACTCCTGGACTTCCACTGAATAGCCTGGGGCCAAAACGCTCTTGAGTTTGAGCTAAGACTCAGACACCAGACTTTCCCATGACACCATTGCTGCCCTCTAGTCTCCCTCACTTCTGCAGCCGCCAGCCTTGTCACCAGCCACTATCCAACATGAAACAACTCCCAAGTCAAATCAGCCCAAGCCTTCTCTGAGAAGACCCTTAACTTGGATCTGACAGTGCTTCCCCCTGCACTTCCTTCTATACTTTGGCATTGCAGCAAATACGGGAAAGCACTTTCAAGTGGGCTTTCTCCTCATGGCAGGCAGGAGACAAGTACAAGCCACAGTGGGGTCAGCAAGCTGCTTTGGTGCTGCCAACAGCCAGAGCTGAAGGTTCAGACAGTCATGCAAATGCAGGCGCCTCTGTGGATTTGCAATTCACTAGAAAGCAGGTCCATCCAAGGGATCTTATTTACCAAGGTATTGAAAATGACAAAAATACAAAAACACCTGGTGACAGAGGACTGCTGCCTGGAAAGTAAGCAATGTAGTGAGTCCCTAAGGTCCTTCATTTGGGTTTCTGTAAGAATGCCTTCCGTGTGTCCCAGATTGTCCTGGACATTCCCACATTTCAGTACTATGTCCCACTGTCAGATCATGTATCCCAATTTGTTGTTTCAAAAATGTAAGTACTAGGCTTAGACATATATTCGATCTCCACAAAGAGAATGAGACAGTCCTGGCAATATTTATTTGGCAAGGAGATGAACAAAAGTATCTCAGGTGTTTTTTTTTTCTTCACTTCAAATTTATTATTTTTTTTATAAAGACTCTGTTGCCCAGACTCGAGTGCAGTAGTATGAACACAGCTCACTTCAGCCTCAACCTCCTGAGCTCAAGTGATCCTCTCACCTCAGTCTCCCAAGTAGTTGGAACTATAGGCACGTACCAGCATGCCTAGCTAATTTTGTGGGGGGGGGGTTGGGGAGGACACAGGGATCTCGCCATCTTGCCCAGGCTGGTTTCGAACTCCTGAACTCAAGCAATCCTCCTGCCTTGGCCTTTCAAAGTGCTGGGAATACAGATGCAAGCCACTGCAATGGGCCTCAAATTCCATCTTACCTCTAACAGAGGCTGCCTTTTATTCCCACTCTCATTTCAAATTAAGACATTAGAATTTGTACTTGGCAGTGATGGAAGCTGGCATAGAAAAGATAAAAATTATAAAGTATTATTTAAATCAAATGATGCAAATTGGAGGCCTACGGGCATTGTCCATGTGGTGCATATGGTTTATTGCATCTTTTTTGTAAAAGGTACTAACATTTAAAAAGTGGGAGATTTCACATAAAAATCTGTATTTCCATCTTTTCTTGAAAAATCACATTGTCAGGCAATACTGAGCCCATATTTTCCTGTGTCAATGATTGGCCAGAGCTGAAAAGAAGCTACCCCATTAGACCAGACGTGTGTTCTCTATGCATGCGGTGAGGTAGCCACATTCCTCGCCATTCCCTATTGCCTCCTTGACACTGCAGTTGGGTATCAGGAGCCCTTTATCATTGCATTTGAACTGTTATTTTTCTTCCAGTAAAGAAGGTGAAATATTTCTCCTATCCATGCCTAACAAAAATAAGAAGACAAAAATAAATACAAATGGTATATTTTAAGAAAAAAATGGGAAGAAGTGCATTTTTTACAGAAGTGAAGAATATTACTATGTATTCATATGCAAAACAAATGTGTTTCCTGAAAATACAATCTGGCTTGCATCACTCATTTAATCACCTGTCTGCCCTGACAGGCATCTGAGTTGCCACTTCTGCTTTAAATGAACAAATATTAGTCCTAGTGCCCTTTGCAACTTAGAGGATAGTGCCTACTTAGATTCCAGAATTTTCTACTATTAAACAGATGCTGACTCAGGAAATCACATAATAAATCTCTTTCCTTAGCTGGGCAGGGTAGTGTCCACCTGTAGTCTCAGCTACTCGGGAAGCTGAGACAGGAGAATCCCTTGAGTCAGGAGCTCGAGGCTTCAGTGAGCTATGATCGTTCCACTGCACTCCAGCCTGAACAATTGAGTGAGACTGTCTCTTAAAAGGAAAGAAAGGAAGGAGGGAGAGAGGGAAAGAGAAAGGAAAAGAAAGGGAAGAGAAGGGAAGAATGGGGAAAGGAAAGGAAGAGAGAGAAAGAGAAAGGAGGGAGGGAGGAGGGGAGGAAGGGAGGAAGGGAGGAAGGGAAGAGGAGAGGAAGGAAGGAGGGAGGAAGGGAGGGAAGGAAGGAAGGGAGGTAGAGAGGGATGGAGGGAGGAAGGGAAGGAAGAAGGAAAGAAAGAAAAACAAAAATAAAAGACCTCTTTAATTTTTTTTTTTTTTTTTTTTGCTTACCTTTCCTATGGTATTGATCCTTTTTGTTTAAAATGCCCCAGTAGTGTAGGCATATCTAATCCATGTTAGGAAATGCCACAAGGAATATACGCATACACACAGACACACACACAGACACACACACACACACACACACACACACACACTCTAGTTAATTTTATCTGTATAATAAACTCTCACCCCAAAGGTGGATTTTAGATGATGCTATGCTGCTCTTTGGTATCTTCCACAATAAGAGGGTGTGGAATACTAGACAAGCACTGATATACTCCTATACACTTCACATTTTCCTAGAACTGTCTTATAATATATATATATCACTTTTCTATAATGTATTAGACAGTTTGTAACTCTCCCATTCACTCTCAAGTTGACTGTAAACAGAATTTGTATCCAGTTCATCTTGACGTTCTTACGGCACATAGCACAGAGCCATGCCCTGAGCAGGTACTCAAACTATAGTGGATGGGTGGGTGGGTGGGTGGATAGATGGATGGATGGATGGATGGATGGATGGATGGATCGATGGATGGATGGAGGATCGATGGATGGATGGAGGATGGATGGATGGATGGATGGGTAGATGGAGAATGGATAGATGGATGGATGAGAGAACAAATGGATCTCTTTCATTGTCCATCACTGCTTAACCATTTTGTTCTTTTGCTTCATCATTTTTCCTTTAGGAACCTGCGGGTAGAGTTAAAAATATGGCTACCAAAGCAAGTGAAGATAGTAAAGAAAAAATTAGTTTTTCACACTTAGACATGAATACAGTTCCCTAGTTAAACATAGATACAGATATGTAAGACCATTCTGTCAGTGATGATCAAAGCCATCTGCTACTCTGAGACCTCCCTCACCCCAGCAGACTGTTTCACCAGTAATTTGCCTCGTAGTTAGTTCAGCCTCAGAATCATCTCCTGTGAACACTAGTCCTAAAAGGCACTGCCTAAAATACTGGGCTCTGTTTCCCAACCCTGGCCCAGCAACTTACAATACAATTGAGGATACAAATTTTGGAGAGAAGATAATTTGATGGTATCTATATTCTCTCCTTTGATTACTTTGAAAGTAGGCCATGCTCCAATGTACTGTAAAGTTTGCTAACACTAATTATGCTTTTTAATTTTTTATTTATTTTTATTTTTTGAGAGAGGGTCTCACTTTGTTGCCCAGACTGGAGTGAGGTAGCACAATCACAGCTCACTGCAGCCTCAACCTCCTGAGCTGAAGCCATCCTCCACCTTAGCCTCCCAAGTAGCTGGGAACACAAGTGCATTCTACCACTCCTGGCTATTCTTTTATTTTTTGTCGAGACAGGTTCTTACTATATTGCTCAGGCTGGTCATAAACTCCTGGATTCAAGCAATACTCCTGCCTCAGCCTCTCAAAGTGTTGGGATTACAGGTATGAGCCACCCTGCCCAGCATTGCTTATTTTTTAAAGATTATCTCTTCTACAGTCTTTTGTATTAAGAGCTAGTTCTGCCATGTATGGATAAAACCATAAGTGGTTACTAAGACTATACCTGTTTTTTATATCATATTCCTTTTCCATCCATTCAAACAGTACTTGTTCCTATCTACCAAAACATTTATCTTAGACCATAGACCATTACAGCCAGAAACAATTTTAACGATTGCCTAGTCCAACTTCCTCATTTTACAATGTGTTAGTTCTTTATTGATGCTCTAACAAATTACCACAAACTTAGTGGCTTAAAACAACACGAATTTATTTTCTTATAGTTCATAAGGCTAGAAGTCCAAAATCACTCACACTAGACTAAAGCCAAGGTGTTAGCAGTGCTGGGTCCTTCTGGAGTCTCTAGGAGGGAAGCCTTCTCCTTGACTTTTTCAGCTTCTAGTGATTACCTGTATTCCTTGGCTGATGGCTCCTCTATGGCTCCTCTATTTTCAAAACACATCACTCTACCCTCTGCTTCCATCATCACACTGCCTCCTCATCCTCCTATGAATCCTCTTGCCTCTTTTTATAATGACCATTGTGATTTTACTGGTCTCTCTCAGATAACCCAGGCTGATCCCACCATATCGAGATGCTTAATTTAATCACATCTACAATGTCCCTTTTACTATGTAAGTTAGCAGTCATATCTTCCAAAGATTAGGGCATGGACATATTGGAAAGGGGTGTTATTCAGCCTAACACAATAAATGAAAAGTTTGGGGTCCAGAAAAGGGTAATGACCTGCCCTAGGTTAAGTACTTAGGTCTTCTGACTTTCCAACCACCATTTATGACACAGCAAATTTTTATAGGGTTAAGCACTTTGTGTCTTCCAAGGTAACAATCAGCTAATCTGATAAATCATCTTGAAATGGCTAGAAAACGATGTTCAGGATCCACCTCCCTTTTCCAGAGAATATCTTTTTATTCTAGCATGGCCTTCCTGAGTTACTTTATGGTGAGAATGTCAGAGCAGATCAAGAAGAGGGGGTCAATGGGAGTGACACAGAGGGGACGTGGGCCACACTAGGTTTCTCAGGATGATCAAAAGTGATGGAGGCTGAGCTGATTAACAGGCATGTATAACCTTGTTGAGAATTCTGAAAATTATACAAGTAGAATATAGAATACATTACAATCAATATATGAACAAATACATAAATAGTATATACTGTCTCGTATTGGCATCAATTAAAGATCAGAGAAAATAAACATTTTTCAGCAAAACACATAAGGGAAATTATTAAACATTTTTCAGCAAAATACATAAGGGAAACAAAAACACACAAGGGAAATTATAAAGTATACTCATGGATAATGAATCAAATTGGCATAATTAAGCTCTTATCAAAGCAAACACATTTTTTTCTTAATGGTATTAATGAGATATTTTTTAAAGGATATTTTGAAATACAGTAGTATGAGGAGTACCATATTCCTAAATAATTTCCTTCACACTTAAGCAGAATCTATAAATCTCACACTCACCACAAGTTGAATTCACCACCTCCTAGCCTGACTGTGAATGAGTTGTTGTTACTTTTCAGAGAGCATACAGAAAACTTTCATTTTCATTTATTCTGACACTACATAGGAAGCACAAATTCTATTTACAATAAAGAACCATGACAAAGAAGCACTCCATCTTTTAGTTACAGTTAAATTCACACTAAATATAAAATTATTGATTGCTGCCCAGACATAAGCTACAAAGCGTAACTCTAAAGATCAACGAATTTAAATGGCACCAAAACTGTAGTGAACATCCAGTCAGACAATAAATTTAGTGCAGTGCATCCCTAAAGGGGAATTATCATTAGACTCAATACTTTATCTATGTGGGCAAACATGTCTGTACAGAAACGGTACATTCCTCTCTACAGGCAAGCCATAGAAATCCAGTTTATGTATCCCATTACTAATAAAGAATTCACAGTGAAAACAAAAAATAGTCTTTTGAAGAAAATGATGGAACCTCCAACCAAAACAGAGCCAAACAAATTCAATATCTTCACACATAAGTCCAATTCTCAAGCACTGGATTCTTATTGTTTTTTCTCCAGGTTAATCAACTACCATTTAACCTAGTCATTGGAGATGCAAGCCCTCCTTCAAGGGTGCCAGGTCCTATCATTGTTCAAACGCAAGGCATCTTCTCTTCAGTCACCCAAGCCTGATCTACCAAGGTCCCTGGAGCTGCCAGCCCTTCTTTAACAAGCCTCCTTTCTCTTGCTGGGTGGGGAAAGTTTCCATCCTCTCTAAACATCAATTTCCTCAGCTGAAAAATGAGGATAAGAAAACAATAAATAACTCATAGATTTATCAGGAGAATGAAAGATGTAACTTTAAAATAGAGAACCTGGTTGGGTGCCTGCCACATAGTAGGTGATTATTAAAAGATAACTAAAAATGATAAGAGCAATGACCATTATGAGTTTTCTCCACTTAATTTATCTCCATCTGGACAGATGGGATCCTCACACTTGCTGTGTTTCCATCAACTTAGATATAATAATTCCAATTTTTTTCTGCAAGGTATTTTACTTGGCCAGCCCTACCCCCCATATCTGGCCTGAACATAATGTCTGGCCAACTGCCAATCTTTACAAATGATGAAAATAATGTATCTGAAGGCCACAGTTAGACTGACACAAAATCATGGAATTTTAGAGCTGGAAAGTACCCAAAATATCGATATCAACTAGTCCAGGGTTTCCTAACTTAGATTGTACTGTGGTCCAGGTTAGTATTGAAATTCCTTACCCCGGACAGCAGGAATAAGATAGGGAAGGTGAGGAAGGGCAAGGAAAGAACCAGGAGTTGATTTAAAATGTTTCCTTGCTTAATTATGGATTGGCTGTTTGGAAAGATCAGTCAAACCCAAACATCTTCTTATTAGAAATGGAAAATCTAGGAACCATGCAGGTTAAGTGATTTGCTCCAAATCATACAAAACATCAGTAGCACAGGTTGAATTAGCATCCAAATTTCCTGGCTCCCAATCCAGTGCTCTTTCCTCTATACCATGCTGCTTCTGGGTACAACTTTATATTCGAATAGACACTACTGAGCTCAAGGCTGTAAAAAATCATTAACATGTCTGGTCTAACCATTTGAGATGTGGATTCACACCATTAAGGGTCTTTTATACGGCCAGGCCCTTTCCAAAAGGATAAATTCTTATCTGTTTGCCTTATCTGCATCAGGGCTCCAGCTCTATTCAACTCTAAACTATACTGGCTGCTGGCCCTGCTACTCATCACACTCTGTATCCACCTAGCCCTTTATAGCTACATAATATTATTTTCCTCATGGTAATAATCTCTGGTATCTGGCCCTCAGTAACTATTCAATGTGGAACTGCAGACTAACTGATCAAATGAGTAACTGCAACTTTGCCTGTCTGTATTGACAAGGGAGCCTCATGCATCCTTGGAATAACAACCAATTTAGAATGACCCTGTTCTCAGGACCTTCCTACACAGCAGCAACTATAGGCGCTGGGAAGATGAGACTTAGGGAGCTCATTGCTTAGGACAGGCAAGACTAGTTCACAAGCTGATGACTGGAGGTGAGCAACACAGCTCTTAAAAGACTGCTTTTAGGCTGGGCACAGTGGCTCACACTTGTAATGCCAGCACTTTAGGAGGCCGAGGTGGGCGGATCACAAGGTCAGAAGTTCGAGCCCAGCCTGACCAACATGGCGAAACCCTGTCTCCACTAAAAATACAAAAATTAGCCGGGTGTGGTGGCTCATGCCTATAATCCCAGCTACTTGGGAGGCTGAGGCAGGAGAATTGCTTGAACCTGGGAGGCAGAGGTTGTGGTGAGCCGAGATCGCGCCACTGCACTCCACCATGAGTAACAAGAATGAAACTCCATCTCAAAAAAAAAGACTGGTTTTAAATCCCAGCACTTTGGGAGGCCAAGGTGGGATGATCACTTGAGGCCAAGAGTTTAAGATCAGCCTGGGCAACATAGTGAGACCCTGTCTCTACCAAAGGGAGAGAGAGAGACACAGACAGACAGACAGATACTGGTTTTGATCCTAACAAGTTGACACATTTTTGACCTGGTGACCTCCAGACTAGAGTTTTTCATGGGTTTAACTTCTGCCTGATTTCTTCTTCATTTTGCCTTTCTTCACTGGACAACCTTAGCAGAGCGCCTGGCAAATAGCAGGCAAGCACTCCACAAAGGTGTAATGAACTCAACTTCCTCTTGCTACTTGAAATCTGTTTCCCAATCTTCTCCACTACATGTGACTGGGAGTCATATGGAGTTCAGTTATCCTTAAATTTAAAAGAAAAAAAAAGTGTTCTTCAGCATTACGACCTTTGGAATGCTGGATTTTTGGCAGTGCTGACCTTAGTTTTTGCTTTGTTGGCTTGAGGATTTTATTTTCTCCATTTTCTGCTACCTATGGCCTTACTTGCCCTAAGCAGTGTAAGTGCAGGAAGCTGCCTGAGTTTTGGCAATCCTTCCCTCCAACTTCAGCCATGACATATACAACACAGTACAGGCAAGATGCTAGCTAAGTGGAGGGTTTTGACAGCTGCCAGACTTGGGTTCAATTCTTGGCCACCACTTACTTCCCAGCTGTGTGACATTAATCAAGTTACTTCACCTTTTTGTGCCTAAGATTCCTTATCTATAAAATAAGAATAACAACAATACGTATCAGTGGTATAAGAAAAAATGTACTTGACTCTGTCCCTGGTTCCTGGCACAAAGCTCCTAAAACCCCTGGAATTTCCTGAGTGATAGGAGTGTCTTGTTATTCATAACGAATCTTTTTCAAACAGACCTGGGTTTATTCTATTCAGATGATGCAGGGTAGGGCCCCTAGATAGCTTCTGGATGGGAGCTGGTCACCAGAAACATTAAATGTGGCTAGAGTGTTGAAACTTTCAGTCCTACTCCCAGACCTCCAGGGAAGGGAGGAGGGCTGGAAATTATGTTCTATAAAAACTCTTGAAAAAAGAGATCTAGAGAGCTTCTGGGTTGGTTAACATGTTGATGTGCTGGGCAGGATGGCATGCAAGCTCCATGTATCCCCTACCCCAGGCCCTCATGTCTTGCCTTATGCATTTCTTTCATTTGGCTGTTCCTAAGTTGAATAATAAACCAGTAATAATAAGTGAAATGTGTTCCTGAGTTATTTGAGGTTTTATTTTGTTTGTTTGTTGTTTGGTTTTGGTTTGGGTTTTGGTTTTCTGAGACGGAGTCTCCCTCTGTTGCCCAGAGTGCGGTGGCACTACCTCAGCTCACTGCAACCTATGCCTCCCGAGTTCAAGTGATTCTCGTGTCTCAGCCTCCCAAGTAGCTGAGATTACAGGTGCCCGCCACCACACCTGGATAATTTTTGTATTTGTAGTAGAGACGGGGTTTTGCTTTGTTGGCCAGGCTGGTCTCAAACTCCTGACCTCAAGTGATCGCCTGCCTCAGCCTCCCAAAGTGCTGGGATTACAGGAGTGAGCCACCACGTCTGGCCCAGGTTATTTTATTTATGGAATTATTGAACCTGAGAGGGGTTGTGGGAATCCCTGAATTGGTAATCAACTGGACAGAAGTGTAGGCCATCTGAGAACCACATCTGTGGCTGGTGTCTGAATTGGAGCTAGTCTTGTGTGATGAAGCCCTTAAACCATGAGGTCTGGACTAACTGCAGGTAGCTAGTGTCAGAATTTAACTGAATTGTTGGACACCCGGTTGATAACCACAGTGAATTGGAGAATTTTTTTGTGTGTTTGGAAAAAATACACCCTGTATGATGTCAGTAGAAGAAAACAACAGACTACCTCACAGAGTTGTTGTGAGGATTAAATAAAATAATCTGTGATATACAGATTAGTTAATAAAGAACAGCTATTCCTATTAGTTGCATGACTGCTTCTTCTGTAGTTCCTGAATCGTGCCCAGTGTCTTCTGTCAGTCTCCATCGAACCCTAAGCGCTGCTTTTCTTCTCAGACTAGACCTCTCTCTCTCTCCCTAGCTACTAGCTGAATTCCTGCTAAAATTAGATGATCATCCATACCCAGCCATCTACCCCAAAGCATGATATTGCCATGTGCCTCATTCATAGCTCCACCTGTGCTACTAGGCCCAAACCATCAGATGAGACCCTCTGGACATAAATACTTGCCAATTCTGGGTGAAATTTTTCTCATCTCTTCAGTTGCTGGGACATGGATAGCAGGCGACTATCCTTGGATGAGAGTCTTAACTGCTGATTCAGCTCAATCTTGGCCTCCTCCCCATCTCCACTGAATCTCAGCATGCCTCACAGCTGAGTACATATGGGTTTGACTTAAAAGGCAGAACAAGACATTAAGGTAATGGTGGTCTCATGACTTGCAGAGTGACTGACACTACCAAAGATCTTAACACTAACTTCAAAAAGAATTTGAGACTATTCTTAATCTTAGAATGTAATTACTAATCTTCCTGGGATGTTCAAGAAGGTTACCTTTTGTCTAAAAAACAATCAGATTTCTTCCCATGTCATTCACACATCACCAGGAGTCTCTGACTTCTTTTTGAGAGTCTATACATTCCAGCAAAAATTTTTAAATATTATACTTTCTACTAACACCTCCCCCAGGGAAGAAGTACATAGAAAGGACTATTGAGACCATTATGACTCTCCTGCAACAAGAATCTGCTTGTCTGAGACCACCACAGGAGGCAGAATGAATGGTACTTCTCTGTTGATTTTCTTAAGGATTCTAATCCAATTACCTTCAGTTTCTATGTCAAAATAAGACTTTCCTGGACAAAGATAGAAGTGAATTCATTTGGACAAGTGAAGTCTGTTGGTTCAAAACCAAACCCCAAACCATCATGCATATGTATCTTTCTTTATATAACAGACTTGTTACTAAATGTGCTGCACGTGAAAAGGCTTTTTAAAAATAAATTGGCCCACATTTTAAGCACACCAGAGGAGCTTGCTATTTAAAGGAATCTCTGTGAGATATTTTGTACAGCAAATAACCACCCATTAATTTATTTGCAAAATTTGGATTTCTATACATTGCTTTTACTTTAAGAGGGAAAATGGTAACATATTTTCTACTGATTTCCAAAAGTACAAAGTCATGACCAGATCATGCCAAAATCTTACCATTTCTACATTATAACAACAATCAGCTAGAACTGTCTCAGTTCCTGGTTACTGACACATAGTGCCACAGAATCTCAAAGGGCCTTGACGATCATGATCCCACTCTACAACAGATCTAAAATAAGCTGCCACCCCAGAACCAAGATTACCAAAAAAATGACCAAGCTGGCCACAAAGATATTTTTATGCCTATTCCAAGCACAGATCACAGATCATATACCAGGTACACATTCTAATACAAGTGATAAAATGCTGGAATCATGTGCCAAAAGTGGCACCAAATGTGCCACCCAAGATGGCTGCAGGACACTTACATGCTAGTGCAATCAACAATGTGTGAGTGGAGTCACTGGGAAACTGCAGCCAAATTTTCTACAGGGGATGTCTGGAAGCCAGGAGGGAGAGAAGAGTAGCCCAATTTAGAATTGATGAGCTGTGGGACATTTAGAAGGAATGAGATGAAGAGAGAGAAGTTTTCTCCCCATTTCCCAGGCAGCCAGCACCCTGCCCCATTCTCTTCCCTAAGCTTTTCTACTTTTTACAACTTCTTTATACTTTTTGACATTTCAGAAACCACAGGCATCCAAAAGCCCCACATTTCCTGACAACTCTCTCTCTCTCTGCTTACTCCCAGCTTATTCACCAAACAAACCCTTCAGAGTTTCTCATCTTTGTTAACATGTATAGGGCTCTGATGATAGGGTTGATTTTGTCTGCTTTAAACAATAATTCACCTTGAATATTTATGTATATGCTCCTTTCTCCTATTGAAGATTTAGGGTAGCTTTCATTTAAAAACACAAAACAACAGAAGAAAAAGATAAACACAACTTTGGGATTTTTTTGAGACAAGATCTTGCTATGTTGCCCAGGCTGGTCTTGAACTCCTGGGCACGAGAGATCCTCCTGCTTCAGCCTCCTGAGTAGCTAGGACTGCAGGCATGTGCCACTGTGCCCAGCTGAAACAGAATTCCACAATGGCAATGTTAAGGGGATGAGGTGTAATGAGGGTGGAGAATAAAGCAACATAGTTCAGCTACATAACTTTTCTGGTGAATGGACTAAATACAGGGATATAACTTAGAGAATCCTGGGAAATTAATGGTAAATGTATGCCTTTGACTCTCCCTCTCCAATATCAACTGTCTTAGGCTTCCCCTGAGAGAACAGGGGTATACTTGAACTGGGCTATAATTGGGGAGATTTCCCCTTAGGTGGTCTATAATTAAGTGCCAAACTGAGTGGCAGTCAGTGCTCTCAGAGATCAGAGGCAGAGAGATCAGTGGGCAGTGTAGCAACTGCAAAAGTTTTCCTGGAGCAAGCCAGAGACAAGGCAGGAATTCTGCATGCCTGAATCACTTATTTTCCACTACTCTTTCTCAGCGATCATGCCTACCCTCCCAGAAGCTTGGTAAAAGGGGGCCTGTTTCCCATACAGCTATTCAGCAAATGAATGAACACCCTATCTCATACAAATTTCCGGAGATTAAATCTAAATCTTTATACCTGAAAAGTGAAAACATTTGGCCATTTGGGGTCCAGAGGAGCCAAATAGTTGGTGACTATAATTGCATGGCCTTCAGTAGGACGGAAGCAACTGCCCCTGAAATGACCTACTGTTGTCTGTAGCCTGGGGAAACTGTGTCTATTACTTGCTCAGGTGCATTAACTCTTGGCAGAAATGATATTTAAGAGTCCTGAGGTATGTATGGGGTCGTAGGCTGGGCTCCCTGCCCAATGTGCATATTTGTCTAAAAATGTTACTTCTCATCATACCTGATTTGGCCTGTCAGAGATGACACATATTTACACACGTATTTAACACAGCTCTCACTGGAAGGACATCTAATATGTATTTAAAATAATTAAACATAGGTAACAGTTTTATATCACTTATTTTATGCCAAGAGCTGTTCTAAGCTCATTACATATATGAAATCATTTAATCCTCGTGAGGTAAATGTTATCATTGCCATTTCACAGATGAGAAAACTGAAGCACAGAGAAGTAAAGGGACTCACCATGAGTTTCACAGTCAATACATGGCAAAGATGTGATTTCAACCCAAGCTGTCTGACTCCAGTGTCTTTGCTTTTAAATATTATGTTATGCTTTCTGATCTGTAGAGCAAGAGGCAAAGGACTAACTATCCTGTATCACCTACGCTGGTCCAGATGGCATATAACATACAGCCCAGAGAGCAGGGTGATTATCAGGAGAACACAGACTAGGCTGCAAACTACTTGTTATAATTTGAGAAGAGCTGGACAGAATTGCCTGTCCAAAAATCTCTCTCACTTCCTGCAAAAATATCCCAAATTTCTACCATTAGAAAGTCACTTCTTGGCCGGGCGTGGTGGCTCACTCCTGTAATGCCAGCACTTTGGGAGGCTGAGGCAGGTGGATCACCTGAGATCAGGAATTCGAGACTAGCCTGGCCAACATGGTGAAATCCCATCTCTATTAAAAATACAAACATTAACTGGGTGTGCTGGTGGGTGCCTGTAATCCCGGCTACTCAGGAGGCTGAGGCAGGAGAATTGCTTGAACCCAGGAGGCGGAGGTTGCAGTGAGCCAAGATCATGCCACTGCACTCCAGCCTGAGCAACAGAGCAAGACTCTTTCTCAATAAATAAATAAATAAATAAAGTCACTTCTCTATATCTTAGAGTCTTTTCCATTTTCAAAAATCCCCTATTAAAAGGTATCACTGAGAAAGGTAATCTCTTAAATAATTATCAGGCATCTACAGTGTGATTTTTAAAACAGTAAATTGGGCTTCCAGTCAGAAGAAGGGTTCCAATTCTGACTCTGTCAATTATTACCTATGTGACCTTGGGCAAAACAAGTGGATTTTGGTTTCTTTATCTGTAAAGTGGCAATGCTAACACCTTCTGCAACTCCCTTATGGGATTGTCATTAGAATCTAGTGGTTGCAAAAGCATTTTGCAGACTTTAAAAGATTATATAACTATAAGGTATTATTGTGATCAGCTAAACCTCTGGTAAGATTAGATAAGTTAGTTGACAACCTGAGAGATGTATGCACCCAGTTTAAGATGGACAGACTGACAGGGTGTAGTCCAAAAAGAATTATGTCACAAGCTAGGCATGGTGGTACATGCCTGTCATCCCAGCTTCTCAGGGGGCTGAAGTAGAAGAATCACCTGAGCCCAGGAGTTCAAGGTTCAAGACCAGCATCACAACATAGTGAGACTCTCTCTTTCCCTTTCTCTCTCCCTCTCTTTCTCTTTCTCTCTCTCTCTCTCTCTCTCTCTCTCTCTCTCTCTCTCTCTCTCTCACACACACACACACACACACACACACACACTATGTCACAGGCAATTCAGAACTCTCAGCCTGGGCAGAGATGGCCACCACCCAACTGAGTTCCTTTCAGGCAGGCTAACACTTTAGCATGAATCTCCTCTGGTTGTCCCTGGCTCTTCTTGGCTTTGGCCTCTGTGACTGCATACTCTGGATTGGTATTTCAGGTTCCAGAGCCCCAGGCTTGGTCCTAGGTTCTGGGCCCTAGTACTCTTTCTTGAACTTTCTCCTCTAGTGTGCTGGTCCTGGCAGCAGCTCCATCTGTGGTCCAGTATACCTTTCCACTGACTTCCTCAACTTACTCAGCCTTCCAGTTACAGCAGCGCTCCAGATCCTTGTTTCTCTGCCTCGATCAACAAGTATCTATTAAGTGCCTGGGTTTGTTGTTGTTGTTATTGTTGTTGGTGGTGGTGGGGGGGAGTGTACCAAATTTCTTTATTTGAAGGAATGGTACAAATCAAAGAACTTAAGTGGTGCAACTTATAGAAAAGGCAAAGGAAACCCCAACATGCATGCACTGCTTTGGTGACCAGGGAAGTCACCCATGTCTATGGGAAAATTAGCCTAAAGCTTAGCTCTCATTATCACTGTCTTCCAGCGTGAGCTTGTCAAAGAGATATTCTGCCAAGCCAGATTCAGGGGCTCCCATCTTGTGGGAGTTGGTCACATGGGCACCCAATTCTTTGATGGATTTCACCTGCTCATCCAGGTAATGTGTCTCAATGAAGTCAAAACAGTGGGGGCCATTTTTGTCAGTGGCCAGTTTGTGCAGTTCCAGTAGTAACTGATTCACATTTTTCATCAAGTGTAATGCATACTCCATTGCATTCAGCCCACTCTCCCAGTCATCATGGTCTTAAGTGACTGTTATATGACAGGCACAGTGCCCCTCCACCAGGTAAGTGGTTTCTATGGCTGTAGCAGCAGGGAACTGGAGGTGACAGGCAGGGCACAGGGGCACCATGATGCAGGAGAGAAACATGGAAAAGTAAAAGGCAAAAAGGTAAACAGGAATGGTCACTCATACGTGTAACCCCAGCACTTTGAGAGGACCACTTGAGGCCAGGAGTTCGAGACTAGTCTGAGCAACAAAGGGAGACCTAGTGTCTACAAAAAAATGTTTTAAAATTAGCCAGGTATAGTGACACTTGCCTGTTGTCCCAGCTACTTGGGAGGCTGAAGTGGGAGGATCGCTTGAGCCCAGGAGTTTGAGGCTGCAGTGAGCTGTGATTGCACCACTGCACTCCAGCCTGGGTGATAAAGTGAGACCCTGTCTCAAACAAATTATACAAAACAAAGTAAAAGGTAAAAAAAAAGTCTTGTCTGCTTCACTCCTCTGTAGAACAGAGTGTAATTGTTAGAGAGGTAACTTGATGAAGCATCTACTCTGTGTTGCACACTTGGGACAGATAGAAAGACATGCTCCCTGAGCTAGAAAGACAATATAATGGGTGTAAATAGACAATTACAAGTCTCTCCAAGGGCCTAAGCACCTCTAAGGAAATATCATTTTGTAAAGAATCTCTTTCTTTGGTCATCAGTTTCTCCCCCTAAAGTTGCTAAAGCCTAAAAAGCCTTAAATAAAACATAATACAGCAGTTTGAATAGTTGTGCCAATGCTGTTTGAACTATAAATTGTGATGGACTACTTTTTTTCTGCCATACATATTTTCCCCTCGTTTCTTTTTTAAGTTTTGTTGGGATTTAACATGCATACTGTAAAGTGCACAAATCTCAAGTGAATTATTCAATAAAATTTTACGTATGTATACACCCATGTAACCACTGCCCACATCAAGATATAAAATATTCTAGCACACCAGAAGCTTCCCTTGTACCACAAGATCAATCCCATCTGCACCACAATGAGGTAACCACTATTTTGGGTTATGTAATAGTCTTTATATATATATATATATATATATATATATATATATATATAGAGAGAGAGAGAGAGAGAGAGAGAGAGAGAGAGAGAGAGATTTAGCACTGGGAAGTTAGATTTGTCTGGGGAGCTCCAGCTCCTGAATACTGGACCTTCTTCAATGTACTTGGGCAGCCCAACCCCTAAATATTTTGCCATCTTCAATGTGCTCAGGCTGTTCACACTCCATTTTTCTGACTACTCTCCCTCCTCCATAACAACATCCAGCTGTCACTAAAAGAAAGAGGGAAAGCTAGAGGAAACAGACACAAGTAAGGTTTATTACACTGTTGGAACTTACTGACAAAGTGTTATCACTTTGCTAGAGGGCCAAGAAAAGACTCAGCTTTGTTGAGAGCCCAGGGGTATTAGGACAACTCCACCTAATCTATTACCTATTAACAGCATGCCTTACTTGAAGCACAATGAAAATGCCACTCTTATTTCCCCTGTGGGTTAGAGAATGTCCCTTTATTATCTCCACTGAAACTCAGGAGAATGGAGGGTATCATCAGTTTGCTTGTGCTCTGTCCATATGCTGTGAATCTGTGTCATGTTCTAAATGTCCACCCATCTAACAAGGCTGCTCTTTGCTTCACCTGTGCAACTAAGGAATGAGTATTTAATCAAACCAACATATAATAGAAGCAATCATTACACAACATCAACTATAATGAAGGTTGATACATGGTGCAATGGGATACAAGAGGAAGGAGTATCTGAGTTCAAAAATCCTTCCCAGAGGAAGCTGTGCTTGAGTTCCTTGGAAGAGGGAACAGCATGGACACAGGTTTGGATATATGCAAGGGCGTGGAAATATCTGGGGACTCAGCTCAGTGTCACTACAGCACGAAAAGATGGACGTATGAGGAGATAACTCTAGAGAAAAAGATAAAGCCCAGATCATGACGGATTTTATATGACCTACAAGGAAGTATACCATAGGAAATGGAGAACCACAAAACTAAAGAATTTTGAGTTTAAGAATGATCCAATCAGATTTGTATTTTTCAAAAGTTACTCTTCCAGCAGTGTGGAGAATATAATAGACTAGGGGTGAGACTGAAGACTGCTGCAATGATCCAGCTGGAGCCTGATAAGATGCCAATATAACATCTAGGTGGAGATATTCTATAGACAGTCAGGTTTGGAGCTTAGAAAACTAGGCTGAAGGTCAGCTTGAGTCATATGTATATAAATGATAGTGCTTAGACTGTTCAAGAAGAAATACAGGACAGAGTACAAGGTCAAGGTTAGAGCTTTGTGAAACAACACTGAAGGTGTCAGCCAAGGAAGAGGAGCCAGAGAATGAGGTAAGAGGTAAGATAAATAAACAAAAAACAAAGATTATCACAGTAGCCAAAGGAGGGAAGATTTTTAAGGAGGGAGTGGTTAATATTTCATATGCTGTAATGCATTGCAAGATAAGAAAAGTGTCCAGTGATTTGATATGGAGGTCACTGGTGACCTTGGCAAGAACAGTATCAGTACTAGATCACACCACATTAAAGACTGAACAGGAGTGAGGAAGCAGAGGCAAGTAGTTAGTTTAGCTAGAGCAGGAAGAAAGTACATAGAACATCTAGAGGGAAAACCATAGCTACAAGGAGCTGTGTATACAATGGTATATAAGATTGTTAGAAAATATTATTCCACTGGAGGTGTTGTAAAAGGGAGCCAGGTATCAGATAAAATATTGGCCAAAATAACTTTTAAGACAGAGATTTTATGATTCCTACAGATGAAGGGTGATATGGCCGGAGCTTCCAACATAAAAGTTTTCTCAGGTTCAGAGAAGCTTCCTGAACTGTCAAGGTGAAACAAAAAAAATTAAATACATTTAAATGCTGTAAATATAAAAAAGTGATTGGAAAGTGTGAATGCAACCAAAACCATTTTTAGGCCTTTGGTGTTTAAAGGCCTAAGGTTAAAGAAAAACACAACCTATGGAAAGGTAGGATACAAGTCATTCGTCTTTCTAGGATTTTACCGAATTGGTGTATAGATACAGTTTTTTAAATCCCGTGTGGCTGCAATTTACTGACAGAAAAAGCAAGTCAAAATATAATGGCCCAGTTGGGTGTGGCAGTGCATGGCTGTAATCCCAGCTACTCGGGAGGACCACTTGAACCTAGGAATTCAGGACCAGCCTGGGCAACATGGCAAGTGACTCTATCTCTTTAAAAAGGCCTATAATTTATAATTTAACATATTTTTGTTTGTTTTAGAGACACAGTCTCACCATCTTGTCCAGGCTGGCCTCAAACTCAATCGATCCTCCTACTTCAGCCTCCCAAAGCCCTGGGATTACAGGCATAAGCCACCACACCTGGCCTATTTTTCTTACTAAGTACATGAAAACATCTTTAACATCTTCACAACATGGGCTGGGAAGATGCGTAATTAAAACTGAGAGCTAAAATACTCATGGGTGATTCATATATTTCGCCAACAAATATTTATGGAGCACCTATTATAAGCCAGGCATTGCTCTAGTCACTGGATGTTAACAACAACAAAAAATATGTCTTTTTGCCTCTTAGTACAATGAGTTAGAAAAAAAAGACGTTTGTGTAATTCTTTCTGAAACTTAACACATTTAGAAGAACTGACATCTTTTCCAAAATATTTGGGTGTGTGGTAATTTATCTTTTAAGGCCATATTTATCTTAACTATATTTAAAGCATGGCATATTAGAGCTGGGGGACCATAAAGGATCACTGACCTATTCACAGATGGCAAAACTGAAGTGACAAGAAGTTTAAAATACAACTTTTAACTATTAGAGCCAGAATTCAGTTACAACCCAGAATTCAATTACAACCCAGAATTCAGCACTCTCTGTACCAATGAAAATCACACAAATAAAACCACATCTCTCCCCAGCACGTGCACTCACCTCTACTACCTCCTTTGATCAGTTTTTCAATAATCAGTTCCGCATTTTTTCTCTAAAACAAATAGCAAAGTGTCTATGAGTTTATGACCCTTGGGCACTTGGCCCAGATTTACAACATAGAGCTTAGCAACTGCAAACATCTCTCATCAATGCCTTCGTTATTAGGAGGTGGAAGTGGGGGCAGCTGGCAAAGTTTGCCTAGCTTTGGGCATTTAGCTAAAACGTCCAAAATTCCAGGAAGATATTGGGGATGTTTTATCTTCATTGTCTGGCTTCTAGGGAGGAGAATGTGTTGTCTTAAAATTTCTATTCAGAATTTTAATTAAATTGTGGCCTGTGGCAAAATAGAAAGACATTAAAATCAAATGCTGGTGTCTCTTTATTTTATGGGCTCTCATCTCTGACTAGTTCTTGCTGAAATAATTAAATGTCTTTTCAGCAAATGGACTGTTCAGGCTATTTAGTTTAATGTTTCTTATAACCTGGCAAGTATGTGCTTTATAATTCAGTAATTTCTGCTCTCCCCCACCCCCATCCTCACATACACACTTTTCTCCACTCTCCCCACACAACCTGGCTGGAAGGTTTCTGCCCAAGAGAATGGCATGAATGCACCTGAAGGCCAAAGCTTCCTCACACAGACTGGTGGAGACCGCTGTAGGCTGAGCACATTGCATTTGACATTAATGGGTCAGAGGTGCTTCTACATTGAAATTGGAAGGTGGGGAGTACTCACAGTGTAGTTAATGAGGCCTGTTGGTCTGAGACTAACGCCTGAAATCTCATCTTTACTGATCCATTGTACTGCATGAAGGGAAAACTGCTCTTAAAAATATATAACATCTAGGCAGGGCATGTCACTCACGCATGTAATCCCAGCACTTTGGGAGGCCAAGGTAGGCAGATCATTTGAGGTCAGGAGTTCAAGACTGGCCTGGCCAACATGGTGAAACCCCGTCTCTACTAAAAATACAAAAATTGGCTGGGTGTGGTGGCAGGTGCCTGTAATCCCAGCTGCTTAGGAGGCTGAGGCAGGAAAATCGCTTGAATTCAGGAGGCAGAGGTTGCAGTGAGCTGAGATCATGCCACTGCACTCCAGCCAGAATGAAAAAGCGAGACTCTGTCTCAAAAATAAAAATAAAATTATATATATATATATATATATATATATATATGTGTGTGTGTGTGTGTGTGTGTGTGTGTGTATATATATATATATTCCACATGGGAAAGGGGACAGCAGAATTTACTTGGAGGGAGTAGGGGAGATACTGTTCTTCTATCCAGCACACCATTATACACCCTTTCATGATAAAGCCAAAGCCTGAGGCACAGTCTGGAATGGGGAGATTTAGCAGAGGGGGGTCTAACTGCCTGCATAATAAAGTAGAAAGGAGAACTTTCTCGGGATAAAGAGATTGTTCTTGTGCAATATTATCTTTCCTTCCCCTGAACAGAGCCCCAGAAACAGGAGCTGGAAAGAGGATGCAAGAAGAGAGGGTGAAGATGGTAAAAAATCAGCTCTATAATTCTAATAGCTAACTTCCAAGGCATGTTTACTATGTTCTTCCAGGCATGGGGCGAAGTGCCTTTCCTCATTACTTCATTCAATCTTCCCAACACTCTTATGAAATAGCAACCATTAGTCTCTTCATTTTGCAGACCTGTAAGTTGTACTTCAGTGATATTACATGACTTATTGAAGATCTCACACATACTAAGTAACAGAGTGGGCAGTCATACTTGTCTCCCCCTCTAACTTCTCTAAATGAAAGGGGGAAATGGTGTGAACATTTAAAATCTGGGCCTGCAAGCTCTTAGGCTCACTTCACCTGAATAATAATGTTGATAACAATGTTGGCAATAAGCTGACAGGTATTGGGTGCTCATTATGTACTAAACACTGTGCTAAGCATTTTACACAAGTCAGTTCATAATAACACCGTGGGGAAAATATTTTAATTCACTCTATTTTACAAAAGAAAAAAGTGAAGTCTTCAAGGTTAAGCAACTTGCCCTAGCTATGAAATGGAAAAGCTATGGAGTAATAGCAGCCCCTCACAACATGGTGGGATAGTAGGTCCTATGAAGAGAGTAAGCTACCAGTAGGACATTCTTATAGAGACAGGAGACAGCCACGTGTCCCCTGGAGAAACTCTGCGCCTTCAAGCCTAAAACAGCCTGAAGACTGAAAAACCAGACTGCTGGTCCCAGATGAAGCCCACCCTTTCCCAACTGATTCTGCTGAATAATGCTCACTTGTGCACTGGGAGGATAGGGTGGAGCCTCGGAAAGTTCTCGACCTTTGCAGGTGGGAGGAGCCTGGCCTTTCCTGTTTCTGTGCGGTGACCTGGGATTCAATCTGTGAGGTGGGAAATCTGCTACCAGGCCTCTCTCTCGCTTTGCTGAGAGTATTTTTCATTTTTTCTTTTTGCCTAATAAATTCCTAACCCTTCTGTGTATCGGTGAGCCTAATCTTTCTTGGTCATGTGACAAGAGCCCGGTTTTAGCTGAACTAAGGAGAAAGTTCTGCAACAATTCTTTATAATGGGATGCGACCAGGAATCTTCTAGAACTCTGATATTTTATATAAAATTTTACATTGCTCCTGCTCTATACTGCTATCTATCCTGAAAAGGTAAGTCTTGTGACATTTATACCCTATGCAGTGGAGACATAATAGAGAATTAAATATTTCAGAGCTAAGGACTGCTAAAAATAGAGAAAAGAAAAAAAGAAATATTTGGTGAATGAATGAATGAATGAATGAATGAGTTCTATCTATAATTAGTAGTTTTCCACTTTTAAATTCTGCTGCCCTGCATCTCTATGATGAGTTGAATCCTTTTATATGAGTTTTGAATGCACCAAAGTTTTGAATAATGAAACATAATAAATAAGGGAAAGGACTTATTTGTGCTTAAATAGGATGTGGAAAAATCTAAAAGGAAATCGTTCTCCCAAGGCTCTCATTGTCTTGGTAAGGGGAAATCTGCTGTGAGGGTCAGGCATCCAAGGAGAGAAGAAAAGTAAAGAATGCCAAGAGGAACAGTGGAAGTGAGCTAAAAGGAAACCAACACTTACTGAGTACCAGTACCAGGCCCTTTTATATACTATAACTCATGTAATTCTCACAGCAATCCCAATAGCTCTATTTTATAAATAACAAAATTTAGATTCAAAAATTAAATAGCTTACTCAAAGATTCACATATAGGAAGTGATGAAGCTGGAGTTTCATCTCTCGTCTGACTTCGAGTTTGAACTGTGTCTAGAACACTCACTGCCTCTTCAAGTAGAGAGTTGAAAACAGAAGGGCATTTTAATTAAGTGAAGAAAACATTTCAGGCTTAGAAAGACAAAAATATATGGCAAAGAACTTGTGGAAAGGTTCAAACCAAAAAAAGAAGACTTTAGGAAGCTGAAAGGCAGGCTTTCACTGAGATAACCTTTAAGGAAGCAGTAAAGCCTGGAATTCTAAATTCTCTGTTATCAGTATTTCCTCACTTGGTAATTGTAGCAACTCAGCTGCAGCAAAAGAGTAACAGCTGTGGCCAAGAAAGCAGACAAGAGCAAGCAATGCAAGATGGTGGTGAGTAAAGATAGCAGTGTCCCCAAGGCCACTGCTCAGAGACCTTTCCCTAGCCTTTGAATGGCAGAAGGGGATGGCAGGGTTTACTGTCAGCCCACAGCATCTACCCCTCACCTCTCTTGACCTTATTACTGATAATCTGGCCCTGCACATATAGCTATCAAAAACTAGTTTTTTTGGAGCCTCACAGCTTTCAGTCTTCTTTTCAGGATTATACCAGGTCATGCAAGTCGTATCTAGGCCTTGGAAGTAAACACTGTTCCCTACATCTAAAATACCCACTTCACTTGTGTTTTTCCAGTTCCTCCAAGGAGTATATGTTAAGACCATATTAAACATGGAAAGATGTTATCAGGGGAAATGCTCATATGAAAGAAAATCAGGAGTGAGCTATGATGAAAGTCTGACCCTGAATGAGGAAGAGGAAGAGGAGGTTGGGTGGAAGCATCCTATTGTGTAGACTAAAGAAGCTTTTGCAAATCCTTGAGCCAAATTTGGCCAACAAAGGAGTCCACATGTCTCTCAGGAAGGAGTCTGTCTTACTTTCCTCACAGTACTCAGTTGTGGGAGGCAACAGCCTATGGGAAGTGCCACAACACAGCAGCTGAAGCCGTCTGTCAATTACACTCTTATTTTAGGACATCTTCCAGGCACATTCTAATGGCCCCCACATGACTTCTGTCTTCTCTATCACTTCTTCCACAAATCTAAGCTTAAAGATCACTTTATAAGAGATACCTTTCCTAACCCCAACCCTCCACCCCAATCAAAGTAAACTCTCCTTCAGAGAAATTGTCTCAGTTTATACTTATATATTCATTAGTGTGATTATTAGATTAATGACTATTTCCCTTGCTAAGTTATATATATATATATATATATATATATATATATATATATATATATATATATATATATTGCACTTTAGGCTCTGGGATACATGTGCAAAACATGCAGGATTGTTGCATAGGTACATACATGGCAATGTGGTTTGCTGCCTCCATACCCCCATCACATATCTCTGGCATTTCAATCACTGTTATCCCTCCCCATCCTCCCTACCCGCCACTGTCCCTCCCCTATTCCCCTCCAAACAGACCCCAGTGTGTGATCCTCCCCTTCCCGTGTCCATGTGTTCTCATTGTTCAACAGCTGCCTATGAGTGAGAACATGCAGTGTTTGACTTTCTGTTCTTGTGTCAGTTTGCTGAAAATGATGGTTTCCAGGTTCGTCTATGTCTACAAAGGACATGAACTTATCGTTTTTTATGGCTGCATAGTATTCCACAGTGTACATGTGCCACATTTTCCTTGTCCAGTCTATCATCGATGGGCATTTGGGTTGGTTCCAGGTCTTTGCTATTGTAAACAGTGCTGCAATGAGCGTATGTGTGCATGTGTCTTTATAATAGAATGATTTATAATCCTTTGGTTATATACCCAGTAATGGGATTGCTGGGTCAAATGGATTTCTATTTCTAGGTCCTTCAGGAATCACCACACTGTCTTCCACAATGGTTGAACTAATTTACACTCCCACCAACAGTGTAAAAGTGTTCCTATTTCTCCACATCCTCTCCAGCATCTGTTGTCTCCAGATTTTTTAATGATTGCCATTCTAACCAGCATGAGATGGTATCTCAATGTGGTTTTGATTTGCATTTCTCTAATGACCAGTGATGATGAACATCTTTTCATATGTTTGTTGGCCTCATGTATGTCTTCTTTTGAAAAGTGTCTGTTCATATCCTTCGCCCTTTTATCTTTATGTAATGCCCAGGTTATCTATGATAAGTCTACTTGGTTAGAATTCTGTTATGTCTAAAATGAACATAGTCAGTCCAAATTTCTTTTGATTAGTGCTACCATGGTATGTTTTTATCCATCCTGGTATTTTGCCTGTAGTGAATAAACTCTTTTAACTTATTTGTAACTTTTTCTATTGCTTATATATTATATATATTTTATGTAGAATGCTAAGAAACTACAGAAAAAAACCCCACAAAATTATGCACAATTCATATGCATTATTTACAGCTAAACCTTGACTCTGAACTTCTTTCTCTTCTGTAGAAATAACAGTTTAAACAGTTGGATATTTGTAATGATAAACATTCTGTGCATATTCAGCAATATATGCTTAAAAAAGCACAACTCTATATACTACAAATCGTGTCTTGCCCTAGTCCTTGACATGTAATTATGTATGTCAGGAAATATCCCATTTTAGTAGATATAAAGATTCTTCCTTATTTTGAACAGCTGCCAGTTATTCAATTTTATGGATGTAATATAATTTAGTCTACACTGATGAACATTTACATTGTTTTTATGGTTTTGCTGTTATTAAACACTGCTGTGATGAATATTTTGAACATATGACCTCATAAATGTGTGTGTGTGTGTGTCTATGGCATGTTTCTAAACATGAGATTCCTTGATGAGTGAGTATATGTTTTCAATTTTGATAGGTGTTTCTAAATTTCTGTCCATGAAGGTTCTACCAAATTGTATTCCCAAGAGCCACCTATAAAAATATGCTTTTCTGGCTGGGCATTGGCTCATGCCTATAATCCAAGAATTTTGGGAGGCCGAGGCAGGTGGATTCCTTTAGCTCAGGAATGCTAGACCATCCTGAGCAGCATACTGAGACCTTGACTCTACAAAAAAATATACAATAATTAATTGTGTGTGGTTGTGCACGCCTGTGGTCCCAGCTACTCAAAAGGCTGAGGTGAGGGGATGCTTGAACCTAGGAAGCTGAGGCTACAATAAGCCATAATCATCCCACTGCACTTCATTCTGGATGTCAGAGTGAAACCCCGTATCAAAAAAAAAAAAAAAGAAAAAGAAAAAAGTCCTTTCTGCAGCCTTGCCAGCTTAGTGTTTAACACATTTTCTATCTTAGCACTCCATCTAACAGGTTTGTTATTTCATTATAGGTTTATTTCACTAAATAAAAGGTTAAGAATAATTTTATGTGTTTAACAGCTGTATTTTTCTCTAAACCAGCTGTTCATACTGTTTACCCATGTTTCAGTCTGTTGTCGGTTTTACTTTGTGACTTGTAGAAATTATTTGTATAGCAAATTTGTCCTCTTTCTGTAATATAAGTTATAAATAGTTTTGTCATTTTTCTTTTGATCTTGTTTAGATTTGTCTGTATGCAAACATTTAAAAATTCTGCATAGTTGAAATAAAATCTTTTATCTTTCTTTGTATGCCTCTGGACTCTGTCATATGTAGGATACTTATTCATTCCAGCCTCATAAATTTCCCTATAATTTCCTCTAACACATTTATGATTTCTTTTTAATTTAGTTATTTTTATCTCTCAGTTTTTATTTGCTCTAAGGTAGAAATTCAACCTTATTTTCTAGATTGCTAGTAAGGTTTTTGAACACTATTTTTAATATAAATATTTTTCTTCTTGATTTGAAATGCTATACCTACTATATATTAAATTCCCATATTTACTCCAGTCTACTTTTGGATATCCTATCTTGTTCTCTTGTTCTGTGCATATACCCCCAAATTTCATTCATATATATGCATAATATATATATGAAAAATTGTCTTATATAAATATATAAAATATGGTACTATATATATAATATTTACCATATTCTTAATATTTGTTAGGATGCTTTTCTCATTTATGTATTTATGTTGAGATACAAACCTTGAATTATTTCCTGGATTCCTCAGCCTTTAATTTCTTTACTCTTGGCTTTGATTGTCCCATCTTAGCTGGTTTTCTCTCTACTCTTGGACATGAATGAAACATCATAGTTTGGGGCCCAGAACTTACTTCCTGAGTGGCCCTGAGCAGCCTAGTAGTGTGAGAAAGTTAGTTCCCTGTAGCCAATATAATAGGAGAGAGTCAGATAAATCTCCTCTTCTTGCAAACTATCTGAAGAATTCCTCCATGTGGGCTTTGTGGCTTGGGGTGAAATGTAGCCAGTGTGATGAAGTGCCAGGTTGATGCCATGTGCATTGAATCTGTTCCATGTTCCAAAAAATGATAAGGCAGAAACACTTAAATTTGCTTTTTAGGTATCATTGTAACACTTCTTGTTTTATGAGCTTTATGATGATATTAGCAATATGAAATACTGTTTCAATCTGTGTATTTACAAAATAAAAGTTTTATGAAAAGTTTGGATAGTTATGTACATGTTATTTCAATGTCTAGTTCTGAATATTTCTTGGCAGGAACAATTTGTCTGTGTATGTCTGGATGCCACAGTGCCTTAGCAAAAATATTTGCTCTCCCTTAAGCCCCATAATTATCATGGCTAAGACATTCTCCATCTTCTGTTCAACAGAAAGATCTGCCATAGTTGCTCCTATTTCTCATAGGTTGGGCCATGTCCATTGATCTTTTCCTGTGGGTTTGACATCAAGCTAGACACTGAGAAAGGATGAAACATGGATTTAATAGGAAGTATAAGGTACTGCTCAACGTTTTCAACAGCATGAAGGATTGTGCTACAGAAGTTGACTAAAAAGGAAGTGATCTGAAATTTTAATATGTTAGTGGCTTTTGTCTCATGAAATTACTTGCTACAGATAGTTTCATGTGGTATTTTGGTCTATGTTCTGCTAAACAATAATGCTAACTGAATGTCAAGGAAGAAAATGCTGGATTTATGAATAAATACTTTTCTTTTATAATGAATGCATTTTACCATTATGGCTGATTGTTTTTAGCCCATAATCTAAGGCAAATGATTTATTTTTAAATTGTTCATCTGTTTTCATATTTAACTCTGTGGAGTTGAACCTTTGGATGAAAACTTGTTAAAGCCATACTCAAGTGTTTACTTTTTGAGAAAAACCAATAGATTTCCCATGACATGCCTGAGAAAGTACATTACAAGATGAATTAGCATAGCCTCACATGCAGTTTTGTGACAGTGACAAGAAGGAAGATAAATTTAATATTCTGAGGCAGCTGAGAAATTATCAGATGGAGGGGCCACTACACACTTGTATTTATTGTTATTATTGTATGTGGCTTTGCAAGAGAGCTTGAAAAGGCAACTTTTCCAGAAAAGGCTGCGTTGTCCTTAGGTGTGTAGAGTGATGGTTACAGTGATTGATAACTATAGGCACTGGTGATGAGTTTCAAAGCCTTTTCTGTGATATGGTGACACCTCTCAGGTAAGGAACAATATTGATTAAGCTGACATAAATTCCCTCCTATCCTATGCTAGGTTGTGTCAATCCCCATCATTGTCCTTAGGGCCACATTACCAACACCCTCTTTAGTATTACTCTATGTTTTTTGTTCATATTTAGCATTATTGATATTTATCTACCTTAACACTTTACAATGACAGGATGGTGGGCAGGCTCACTTGGTCACCACAAAGAACCCACTCTTATTTTCAGCAGATCACCCATGTACCTGGAATTCTGGATATACGGTTTTCCTTACCCTTTTGTAAGCTATTTTTTTTAGTTGCTACCAAGCCGGTTTTCCATAGGTACGTGGAAGTCCCTGTCCTCTCATCTCTATTTCTCCTTCATTTTTACCTTGCTGTGGCCCATAGCCTTGTCATGTTCCTTTCCTTGTGTTTAAGTCTGCAAAAACTCTTTTCATGGTATTGTTCCTTGTAAATGTACAAGGGACCCAGTTGGATCCATAGGTACCCACTGGTTATGCCCCTTCATAGTATAACTTTGATGTGTTATTACACCAAAAGACCTTGTCACCAACAGGGGTGAAGATGCCAAGGAACAAGGCAGGTAGGATTCTTGAACCTTCAACTCATTTTAACTTACAGTAACACTTTAATCGTATATTCTCGTACTGTGTGGATATAAATCCAGAAGGCAGGAACTGACTTCCCTGTGTGTGACCAGCATGCAGCACTTTTTTGTGATACATAGTTAGCCTTCTTCAATATTCAGTTGACCTAAGCAAAATATTTATCTGTATTTTACTATTGAAAGAAGACTGGCTATGCTTATTAATTATTCCAACTTGTTCCAAGTCTCTTAAATAACATTTAGCAAGAAAGGCATTGGTAGGTGATAGTCTTTGGCTATGGAGCTAAGAGAAGATCCCTAGATGATTTGGATTTCTAATATTTTCTATTTTGGTTCTTTATTGTCTCATCAGAATCAGGAAGTTTTGGGTATTAGGAAGACTGGGGAAATCATAGTATTATAATATGTTATCCCTATTCTCAAGGCATTTAAATCTCTTTTGGAAGACAAGAAAAAGAGATCAATGCAAGGTGGTCCCAGGCTGGGGAGCCAAGAAGAGAAATTGTTAGTTTGATGTAAAGGCTATATGAAGATGCAATTAGTGGAGGGGTTTGGGGGAAAACACAGCATTGATTAAGGGCATTGGGTAAGAAAATCACAAGATTTATGAGAAGCTGGTCTATTTTCATGTTTTTTTTTCCATAAAGTAACAATGCAGTATGAAAACACATCAGCTGGTGTAAAGTGATATCCTTATTAAATATTATAAATATAATTTTTATGTTATATATAAAAGATAAATGTATTATAACAAAATTGTAATATTTATAAATATTATAAACAATCCCATTAAGAAAGGGAATAAATAAAGAGTCTGTGAAAATGCTTGAGACAGGACTATACTATGATATTGGTAGGTTGGTTCATACTCTTCTTGATGTCAGCCTACAGAGTGATTTCAGATGGTAACAATTTCCTAACTGGGGGAAGGAAAATTGTTTTAGAAAGTCTGATCTGTTGGGAGGGTGATCAACTTTCACATATTTTATTAAGGAAATAATGATTCTGAGGTTACTGGAAACATTGTGTATGGGATGGAATATATTAAATTTCTATAGAGATTCTAGGTCCCAGTTCCCCCATTTGCTAAATGGAGTAGTGCCTACTTTAAAGGTTTGTTGTGAGGATCAAATATGTTAATACAGAGGGAACTCTTAGTGCAATGTCTGTAGCTGGTAAACTCTTATTTAATATTAGGTGGCAATGCCATTAGTTTTATTCCTAAAGCCACATTATCTCATCTCCTTTGAGATCTAAAGTAGGTATCCATAGTTATTGGTTAAAAACATTTGAAACATAAATTGCAAAAATAATTATCTCAAGAAGTAGTAGTGTCTTACAGGAAGATAAAGAAGGAAAGAAATGGAAGAACTTAGGTAAGAAAGCATGCAGTTCAGATTGAACACCTACCTATGGAAAGTAACAAAATGCGAGCTAGTAGTCTTTTTCAGGTATCAATAATCTAACCATCCTTATAATTTTGACATTTTGGAAAGTAGATCCACTTTTTCTTTCCAGTTTTACCAATAACTATTTTTTAGGTAAAATAATAACAGGTATTTTTTATTAAGCATTTACCATATGCTGGGCATTAAGTGCTTTATGTATACCATCTTATTATAAACTTGCAACTAGGCAGACAGCCTTATTTTATAGTTGACAAACTATGGAGTTTAAATATCTTGTCTGGTGTCACAGATTCAGGGAAGGACAAAGTGAAATATAACTACTCTTGGCCTTAGTTTCCTCATCTACAAAATAATGGGATCATATTCTAATTACTTTTCTAGAGCCCTTGTTGCTAATAGAATTTTAGCCACTTTTTCCATGACTACAGCCAAATTGCCTCTTCTGCCACCAAGTAGATGCTGTAGTAATGACCATATTAACTTTTTTTCCCATAAGTTATTGGGGTACAGTTGGTATTTGATTACATGAGTAAGTTCTTTAGTGGTGATTTTTGAGATTTTGGTGCACCTATCATCCATGTATACACTGCACCTTATTTGCAGTCTTTTATCCCTACCCCCGCTCCCACTCTTCCCCCCAAGTCCTCAAAGTCCATTGTATCATTCTTATGCCTTTGTGTCCTCATAGCCTAGCTCCCACGTATCAGTGAGAATGTATGATGTTTGGGTTTCCATTCCTGAGTTGTATTAGTTAGAATAAGAGTCTCCAATCTCATCCAGGTCATTGCAAATGCTGTTAATTCATTCCTTTTTATGGCTGTATAGTATTCCATCACTTATATGTGATAGAATTCCATTCTACTACTATATATACTACTATATATAGTTATATATATATATTATATATAGTTATATATATATATATAATTTATTATATATATATTTATTTTATTATATTTATTTATTTATATTTATTATTTATATATATATTTATATATATTATATATATTATATTTATTATATATTATTTATT